>JAUMHD010028875.1:0-106491 GCA_032359135.1 Ulvella scutata
TGGATCAGCATTTGGTTGCAAAAAAGGTCTACTTGAGAATGCAGCCCTTAATCGAGGCAGTCGAACTCGGCTTTGGATCCATCCTTGGGACACCACCCACATTTTCTGCATGTCAATCCTAAAATGCACCATCAACTACACTCTGCTTTTGAGCGTACTTGCAGCATGGTTTCTCTAATAAAAAAGCAACCGTAAACTATCCCAGCTTGGTCCTCCAACGAACCCTCGCCTTTCATCCCGAATAATCTGTACGTGGAGCATACACATGCTTCGACATTAGATTTAGCCTTCATATCACAGTCGGTTTGACTTCCGATTTTTGGTGCCAGAACTCCTGCTGGAAGCGGAGCACCGCGCACCACTCGGATGCCTCTTGCCACCCTTTGCGGGCTTGCATTTAGTACCAGGCTGGTGTTTCTTCGTGACACCTCCATTCTCAGCTTTGTGCACCTTCACCTTCTCAGGGGCCTTCTCCGCCTGCTGGGCAGGGGTGGGGCTGCAGACATAGTGGCAGCGTGGGGCCGGCAGGGGAGACAGGAAAGGGGCCGCTCCCACCGCCCCTTCCTTCATCGCATCCGAATCGAGGGCTAGTGCTAAGTTTGGAACCATGGCAGCATGTTGTATTGGCTCACAGGCGTTGCGTTTCCTGCTCCAGATTCCTGCATGCATCAAGCACCTGATGTTGCCCTACTATACAGTAACATCAGGTGAACAAGAACCTGGTCAATACGGACTTCTGGATAGTACGAATCAAATCAGTGAGGTCAATTGGGTTCGTATTAACCAGATGTTACTGTACATACAAATATTTCCAAACACAATCAACAGACAAGAACACACCTACTCGGGTGCTGGAAGCAACTGGGGCCACTGTGCCCATGTTTTCGTCACCTTCTAGCTTCTCCCTGCCCTGCACAGTAGGAGATCAGTGAAAAGGTGGGCATGGATTGTGGCGCAATTTTCAGGTGCGAATCTCAAACCACACAGCTGTTGAATATTTGCAGGGAACCTATTCTGACTGACAGGGAACCTATTCTGAATTTATGCAGTTATGGAAAGTGTGCAGTTATGAACAAGCCGTACACTGCTTCCGCAGGTAACCACACTACATTTACCAAGAGATGTTTCTCATTCCAGTGTAGAGTGAAAGTCGAAGGTCAGTATGGAGTGTGCACCAATCCATGTTCTTGATCTCTGCGAAATCTTCGACATCGACGGCCAGCGCAGCCAGTAGCAGAGAACTGGTTCAACACAGACCGTTCATACACCAGCTAGAGCCAGTGTAGGACTGCTGCATTAAGTTATGTCGCGGCGACACTGGTGGCGGGTGCAAGGCCCAAAGACATCTATGTCGAAACTATACATCTAGAACATGAACGCTGACTACATCTGCCGCACGAACGCTAGTGAAACGTGCAGCTAATCACCGTAGAACCTGTGTTGACCATGTTTTTCGTGGCTTTTGGCACGCCGTTGTGGTTCCTGAACTATATGCGAGATATATGTCAGCGCGCCGGTTCGAATTCTCTGATGCTGTGCCACTGCGAAGCGCGCAAAGAGCGCAAAGATGCAGGAGATCAGGAGAATGTGTAAGCGACTTCGAAGTCTTCGTAATGTTTCACAGATCATCTGGAATGGCGGAAGGTCATGATTCGTCATCGCATCGAGTACGAAACCAAAACCAGTCCTTAGAAGGAGCGAGAGGGCGGAGTCGCCAAGGAAAATTCGTGTCTGAACATCAATTGTTGATGTCGCATCCTGTGCGCGCGGATTGTCGCGCACCTTGGTGTCGTCCGATGTGCCCTCTTGTGCAGGGCTGGAACATTGAAGCGCATACTTCCCTGGCCCTGCGCCACCCAATGATGCTGAGATCACCTGCAAACCGATATGCTCTTTCGTCAAGGAACTGCAGACTGCGTGCAAGGGGATTCTTGTGCACAATGAGAGACCGGTATTTCTATACATTCGCGTTGTTGCTCAGGTTCAAGGGCGCAAACTTTGAGCAGGAAACACCTACCTTCTTGGCTCGATTCTTGAGATTTCTGTTGCGATCAGGTGGGCCTTTGTTGGTCCTGTCGCCAAGAACTGTTCCTACTTTGGTACTCATTGTTAAGGCTGCCGAACGTTGCACAGTAAAACCGACCTGGAATGGGAAAGCTTCGCGTTTGAAAGCCACAGTATGGCATTGACTTCCCATGAGAGAAGACTGGTGCTTCACAGCACGAAGTTGTGCCTGAAACTAGAAGCTGCGCTTGAAAACCGCGTTGATTATATATATTCGCATGCATACGGCAGTACACAACATCGAATTCCGACACTCGTGCACCTCTACCGTGTGCACTACGAGGCGTTGGCGTTGTCTTAAACGCTCGTAATCCATGGTTTGTTGTGCATATGTGCTTCCTTGCGGAGTTGCACCTGGGTTGAGCCATGCTGACTACGTGTGTACACGAATGCTGTGCGAAGCACATGAAAGAGCTTGGATGCGCATGAGCAAAGTTTTGGCAACTAGCCTGATCATAGGTAGTCGCTTGACGTGCCCAGAAGCAGCGCCTGTGCTTCACCAGTACGCAGCGAGATGCGTCTACAACCGGCAAGCGTTCAAGAAGAAAGCTAACAAACCAGCCTAAACACATATTCATAGTGATGATTTAGAATAAAGAAGCTTGATACCTGGTCATGCCATCGGATGGAGTCGGCAAGTCTCATCCTGTGTCTCTTCCAGTGCTGCCAGAGGCCCGAGGTGGCAATGGGGTGGCATCTGGGCCACCCTCACCCGCTGACAGGCCGCCAGAAGAGCTTGCTGGCGAAGATCAACAACATGCATCATCGCTTGTAGCAACAAATGTGACCAGGATGACAAGGCATGCGCACTGTCTTGTGCATGCTGCAAGAATCGAGCCCACTGAGACGTTTCTGTTCCCTTTATCACACCCATACTTTCGTGAGACTGATTATATATCTTTTTTCGTCATTGATGCTCTACAGGACGATGTAGAATACTGTGCACTCGTGTGCAGAAAACAGCCACGTGTGTTTTTTCACCAGCCTTTATCACTGCCATTTAGAGACAGTAGTACTCACATCAGTACCTATGTGAGTACCAGTACTCCTGTTTTGTCCCGGTTCAGGTTGTTGTGAGCGTGCAGGCTTCGTGTACAATGATACATGTCTGCAGGATGCACAGTGCAAGGCCTGACAGCGGCAACCCTCCAATTCTGCGTTGGAGTGGGTACGAAGGAACAACAGACATGCGACCGAGTCTGTTTGTGGGTGCCTACACGGCTGTAACCAAGAGCTTGTGGCAGGGGGCGCTGCAGGACCGAGGCACCCCCTGCAGGAGTGCTGAGCTGCCTGCTATAGTCAGCAAGGAACCACAGCTGACCTCTGTACAGTACCCATTCACACAAGATCGCGAGCTCTACGAGATGGTGTGCCCACACCACCAGGCTGCGGCTTAGCGATCCTGTTCTCTGCTCTCGTTTTACACACGTGTCATCAGACAGTAGCAGGAGTGAGGAACACCACACAGGAGCCTGCACCAGCACTGCACATGCCTCGATCTGTTGCTTGCCTGCAGTACAGGAACCCGTGGAACAGAGTGAGGGTGGGGAGGGTGCTGGAGGACATGGACAGCATGGCGGGCTTCATCGCCTTTCTGCACTGCGACGATGGCGACCCCTCCAAGCTGCCGCCCCTGCTGGTGACCGCGGCCGTGGAGCGCATCGAGATCATCCACGCAGTCGACCTCGAGCGCGACGCCACCCTCTGTGCGCGTCTGTGCCTACCTCCTCCTCCTGCTCCTCCTCGCGACCACTCCTGCTGTGATGCCATTGAGTCCTTTCACAAGAAATGCACCTGCCTTATGCCCACGACCGCGCCCTCTAGGTTGCTGTGGCAGCCAGGCCGCACAGCTGTCTGCTGGAAGCCTGGGTTGGGTGTCCAGGGGCCGGCGTAGTTCTGTGTGTGAGCTGTGCTGCCAGTGCACTTCGATGGAAGGGCTGGTGAGTGGGTGTGTCTGTGTGACTCTGTCATGAATTGTCCATGCACAATGAGGGCCATGCCATGCGCTGAACCACCGCATGTAAGGGGATCGGTGCATGCAGCAGGAGAGGTCGTGTACACTGGCAGCTCATCGATGGACATCTGCCTCACCCTACAGCAGCCCGCCTGCAAGACCCCCAGCATCATCGCTATGTTCACATTTGTGGCACGCAACCCCAACACGCAGCAGGCCACCAGGGTCAACCCGCTGCTGCCCAAGACGTGCGAACAGCGCACGCGCTTCCAGGAGCGGTCGCACATTGCACACACCCTCAAGGCTGCGCGCAAGGCTGCTGCGGCACGAGGTGAGCAGGGGGGTGCTATTTGTGGCTACAGGGGTGCAGGCGCATCTACGTCGGAGGAGGAGAGGCGCAGGGACTGGGCACAAGGGCTGCTGGCAGAGGCGAGGCGCATGAGCCGCATGCCCGGTGCGCCCCGCTTTCCAGGAACATGCATTGATGACTGTTGGAACATTGCAAGCCGTGCCCAACCACTGGGCATCTTAGCTTGTATGTCCGGTGTAAGGTCAGGCTGTCTATGGTCTTAAGTCAGACTGGCTCCGAGGTCCGGTATTAGGTCAGGCTGGCCGCAATGCTCGTGTGCGCTGCTCCCCAACAGCTGCGCCAGTATCTCCGCTGCAGCGCATTCCTCCTTCTGTTCCGGTGCGCGCGTGCCACATCGCGTGCTACCTGCTCCGCATCTCCGCTGCTGTGCCCATGAAAGCACCATGGTGGAACAGGCGGATGGACAACCCTCGAGTGGTGAGCTCGTCGCCTTTTTCGAGAGTGGCTCTGTACAACCATATTATATGGGGCACGCTTGAGGCAGTCCACTATCAGATGCCCTTGGGCTTTGAGTGCCTAGCTGCCTTCCCAGTAGGGCACTGCACAGGAACATTCACGCAGGGGCCTGCCTGCAGGGCTGGCAGATGGCGGCGCGGTGCTCATGGACAGCACCCGCCTCAGTAACACATTCACCTGCCAGCCGCAGAGTCGCAACATGCATGGGCGCATTTTTGGAGGGTTTCTGATGCGGCGCGCGTACGAGCTTGCATATGCCACCGTGCACATGTTTGCAGGCGCGCGGCCAAAGTTCATTCAGGTAGACCGGGTGCGCGCCTCCGGCCCCCCCTCCCCCCCGTTGCACTCGCAAGCTGATGCGCTCCGCTGCATCTGCCCTGGCTTGTGCTTCTGTCCTCGCTCATTGTTGCATTCCTTCGTTGCAGCGATGCAAGGTGCCGCGGTGAAGGCTGCGAGTGCCTCCACCGTGACTGCGTGTTCCGCGCACGGCCACCGCTCTCTTGCCTTCTCCTTCCTGCTGCCAGCCAGAATGGTGCACTGGTTGTGCATGCACGTGGGTCCTCGCTAGCAACTTGCCATCGCATCCCAAGGGCTTGATCAAGCACCGCACCTTCCCAGCAGGCGCTGAGCCCCCCCCCCCCCACACACGCCCGGTTTGCTACAGGTGGAGTTCAGGAATCCCGTGGACATAGGAGACCTGTTGACCTTTGAGAGCGTAGTGGTGCATGCACGGAACCTTCCACAACATTCTGAGGGCCCGCGCGCGAGAGTGTACGTCGAGGTGGAAGCTTTTGTGAACCGCCCTGAGCAGCAGAGCACGTTCCCCACCAACACTTTCCAGTTCACGTGCGCCCTCGTGCCCTGTTGTGGCCCAGAGTTCCGCTTGGCGAACATCACGACCTGTGCATGCTTGTTATTTTGTTAGTTGCTGTAGGAGTCACTACCCTGCCTGCCTCATGCATGGCTCTCCCTCCTGCTTGTCCTGGAAACCCTTGTCTCACCACGAGGGTGTTCGCAAGGGATTTACAGAGAGGACCAAAGTTCAGGTTCGAGACCAGGCTGGTGGTGTCTGAAGGGTCTCAGGGGGCGCTGGCGGTGCGGCCTCTGAAGAGGGTGCTGCCCGTTACGGAGGCGCAGGCACGCAGAATCGAGACGTTCTTTGTTGAAGACGCCAGCAGCCCCACGGCTCCTCTCTGCTAAAACTGAACAGAGGGTGCTGCCACCGTCTGGCACACGGTGGCTCGATTCGTTGTTTCATGTCGCCACCTTGTGGAAAGTATGTTGGTGGTGCAGGCGTGGCCATGTCAGCACCCCTCAACCCACGTATGTTGTATTTCAGATCCTTCCTGGATTAGATGTTGCAGCAGTGTTGGAGTGCAGCTGTGCTGATACCCGCACCCCTTGCCGGTATCAACGCCTTGGTCGATCACATCCACACCTGTTCACGTCGCAGGCTCAGATTTAGTTGTTCACATGCTCAGTTACGTCATCATAGTTAGGTAGTTGCCTATTTACTGCCTGTCTCGTGTGTAAGAGGGAAGTGTTGCAGCTGCTGAGGCCATGAAGTGCCTGTTGCAGCACAGCGCACGCACAGCAGCCTGCCTACCCCATCGCAGTAGCTGACAGAAGCTCAACGACGAAAGCTCAACCTTGAAGTTCTCAAAGGCTCACACCTGTTTGCAAGAACTTAGATGGGATGCCAACCCTTAAAGAATATGAGGCTGGTGGAAGCCCTCACGCCTCAAGGGCCTCCGCAATTTTCCATGTACACAAATTATATTTCCAACAGTTCTGGGAGCGGTGTGCTTGTACAATATGTCTACCGCCATACATCCAAACACACTGCACGTTCAACACGCACGAATACAAGCCTCTTCGGCTAGCTGGACACGAAAGCAGCTGCACCAGCAATCACAAAGTCTTGCCTCGAGGACATGTTGCGGACAGGCATCGCAAGGTGCAGCACCGGACTCCTCCGATCACTCCTCAAGTACAACGGCACAGGCAACACGTTCACTCCGTCTAGAGTACTCTCAGCAGCCTCTTTCGCAGCCTCGTGGAGTACCCAAGCCAGGGTGACTGGGGGAGCTGGCGCACGAGGCGGCGCGCCCGCAGCGACAGCGGCCAGCACGGCCCCTTCAAGCGTCGCCCCCTCCAAGGCGATGCCTGATACTTGCACACCTCCTGCGACAACCGCCTGTTGAACTATAGGTGGTAGCGACTCAGGCTTCCAGGATGTGATGAGGGTAAGGGCGTCAACAGGCACTCCGGCACTGCGAGCCGCAGCCTGCCTCAGAGTGCTCACAAAAGCCCCTGGCGAGAAGAACGCGCATATGGACACCGGTTTCTGCTGCTGCAACGCAACAGTCTTTGGCACTCCAACAAGAGGGCGTTCCTCAGTGTGGTGCGTCAGCAACCGTTTGATGGCGCGGACACGAGATGTGGCGGCCTGCACGAACGCAAGTGGCTCAGGGGGACCTTGCCAAAGGTTCTCCCAGGTGACCGGAAGCTCTCCTTTGATGAGTACTGCAACATGTGCAGCTATGCTGGGTGGGGGCGTGGCACAGATGGATGTGTGTGAGGCATGGCCGGCAGCTGAGGGAGCACATGCGGCGATGACGTCTGCGAGCGGGGACAGGATGGAGTCGATAGCAGCGATGACACCATTGCCAGTGCGCTGCTCAGCAAGGAGGAAAGCAGTGACTGCATCTCGCTCAGCTGTAAACTTCAAGTTGGCGGCCTGCAGCACATGGATCGTGTGGCGGATGTAACAGGGCACTGCAGAGCCTAACAGTTTTCGTGCTGACAGCCAAATAAGTCTGCTAAATTGCCAAAAAGCCAAAATACAACGAATTTTATCCCCAGAGAAAGTTGTAGGGTGAGATGGTCAAGCTAACAGAGCTCCTCACAAGCGTATTCGCAGGATGGAAGCAGGGCCGCGGGGCTGCTCACCTGAGGGTTCGAAGCTCCGGGCTGGGAGGCCAGGTGGGCCTGCTGCACAGCTTCATCTGAAGCCAACAGAGCTTTCCAGTGCCTTACAAGTGGCGCAAGTTGCGCCTGCCAGCCACCAGCACCGTCATTCAACTGCCAGCTGCCACCAGCGGCACTCTGAGCCGCCAGCGATCGCATCAGACCGACGGTTGCAACAGCAGCAGCTTCCAGCTCCGCCCGCTCCACGTTTGCAGCAAGCCCAAAAGTGGCTGGGGTGTCAATGTCAGGCAACCCATCCACCACACGCCGCGCTGAAGTGAGCACCCCTCCTGCGGTGCCAGCGCCAGGGCCCCCTCCGCCTGTCAGGGACGATAACGCTGTGGCCATGCCAGGAAGGGCTGTGGAGCCAGAGAAAACGCGAGGGTCAAGCACACGTGCGATGTATGCTTCAAGCACATGCATGTCTTCTGCGGTGTCGATGCGGCCACCGTACACTGCAGACGCCAGCAGGCCGTTGATGAGTTCCCAGGGGGGTCCGAGAGCGGGCGCACGGGAGTCTGAGCCGCTGTATGCTTGTGAGATAATGGCACGGCCGGCGTTGACATCAGCAGTGGAAAACTCGTGGTGCTGGCTCCATCCGTGTGGCACAAAGCGCCGCCGCTCCTGTAGCCACCGTGTGAGTGATGTGCGTTGGATTCATCACGCCAGAGATTGTGCAGGGAGGAGATATCCCGGCCATCACCCCTCAGGTGCTTGATGGTTCAGTGATAGGAAAGTGTTTCTCAGTTTCATTAGTTGAGAGATTAGCTGGAAGTTTTCTTGGCTGCACAAAGGGGGCTGGATTCTGAGCTAGTCTCAGGAAACCACAACCACAAGTCAGCGCTTTAATAATACAGACGCTAACACTCTATTGTTCATGGACAGGCCGGCATACACACGCAGTGACCAGTTGTAGCGATAGCTGTGGCAGGGATACTTCGGGAATGTAGTGGGCTTGATCACAGCCGTGCTATACTCAGAATCGTACCTGTACAAGTGCATGCAGCCACGATAACAAAACCTGAAGCTGCATTTCTTCTGCGGAAGCTGTGCTGGAGGTGGGCCCCAGGGCTGCAAGAGAGCGCCGCATATTGTGCTTCACTCCAGGTGCTGGTTCGTATGCAACCGTCTGCATGCAAGGCACCCATTGACCAGGACTGCTAGAGGCGTTTTACATGGAGCTTCCCTTTTCTAAGACAGTGCAAGGTGTGGCAATACTGAGAGAGAAGACTGTTGCGGGTAGAGTTCCAAATCACACAAGACTGATGTCATCAAAAGGTGCAAGCAGCCTGCGCAGGGAATGACTGAGCCTTTGAAAGACAGAACAGCAAGAGCGCATATTGCAAACAACATTGGCTTACCAAGGATGACCTCAAGAGAGCAGCAGGAAAGAGTTCATGCTGTTCAGATGTCATCCAGAGCTGGAAGCCAGCAGCTGCTGTGGCAGCTACATCTGTGAGCTTCCTGTGAAACTCTGGCAGCCACGTCACAGCAAGGTGGGCGTTCTTAATGCACAGCCATCCTCCTGTGTTGGCAGCAGCCTGCAAAGCTTCAATTGTTGCTTGGTTCTGCCCTTGCCCTAGAGCCAGCTCAGTGTAGCCACCCGCCCCCTTGACCCTGCAAGGCACACCATGCACATGCTGATGTCTGCTCATGAAGAGTGCGCAGTGGTCATGCATCTGGCATCGAAGAGGTGTAGTTTCTGCAGCTCCGACTGACAGAAAAGTGAGCTCATGGCATCACGAAAATAAATTGTCAAGGGCTCCTGGCTTGTCACTCATAACACAGACACAGGTCCAGTGGAGGTCCTTGGTAGAGACGGATGTCGCGGTACGCATGCTGCAGTCAAATCTGGATCATGCATGTGAACATGAAGTGCAGCAGCATCATACTTGGCAGCATGAGATCGAAGTTCAGAGGATGGATCACCGCCAGCAGATACAACAAACAGGATCGGTGTTGATGGTGACGCCTCTTCCACAAGCTTTCCAAGATTGAGGGGCTGGGGGGCCAGCGTTGGGACACCAAGCTCGCATTCGGCCAGCAGGCGCAAGGCTGCCAGCAGACGGTCTGGCCTGAGCACCTGCACAACACCCCATGTGATGCGTATGCTGTACGCATGGCTGAAAGACCCCGAAGGTAGTTTGATACAGGTTCCTTCAGGGTAATGCGACAGTTCTGCTTGCATTGATACAAGAGAATGCAAAAGGGATAGAGCCTGTGGGTTGTGCTCAGCACTGTGTATGACTCCATCGAACTGCATCAGTTTGAGATATACCGCCTGTCGCTCACCTGCAACAGCAATGCCTGCCGGAAGTTTGTCAGAGCAGAAGCAGCGGCAGGCAGACCATCTGGCACGGGCTCGCCCACCCATCGGGACCACTCTGCCACGTCTTCAAAGTTTGCAGACACTACAACTTCAGGTGCCTGCTGCATGAGCACTGCTAGACGCTCCTGTGCAAACTCTGGTACCCAAGAAGGCACAGCAATACCTGCATGCACCAGAGCGACCTCAGTTCTGCGTCAACTTGACTCAAGAGTTTGCAATTCAGAAGATTTGAAAGCAAACAGAAGCCACAACGATGCCCAGCCAGCTTCCAAGCCACTGATACCAATGTGGAAAAAGGGGAAGTTGCTGCGTTTTAAAGGTGTGTGATCAGGCGCTGTGGGGTGAAAGTGATGGATTTTAACCACCTGGTGTTGATGGGGAGCCTTGGGATGCATCAGTGGTGGCTACTGGTGCGCCAGTCAGCAGCAGCGCCCATTCCTGGGGTGCTGCTATGGTGCTGGGTGCTGCAGCAGCGCTGGCACTACTCGAGGAGAGTGGTGTCAGGAAGCGCAGCAGATGCATTGCGACCGCCAGGCGATGTTTCTCGAAAGTGGAGCGGAGGATGTGGGCTGTGAACAGCTTCAGAAACTCCTGCATCAACACAAAGAACTCTTACTTCTCTGCCAGGCTCATTCATGCAGACTCGCTTATGGTACGACAGGAATACACGCTGATGAGCAGTTTGTTTCTGGCAGAGTGTGCATCCTAAGCACACATCTCAACGTCACAGAAACGCAGAAAGTGCACTTGCTGAACACAACAATAGAGGCTGAGCGCACTGAGTTGATAGCCACCAGGCGCATGGGCACTTGTGTGGATGGTGTGGAGGCGGATAAAGCTTGTGAGAAAATGCCGAGGTATGTAGACCGGGAGAAGCGGTACATGTTGCTCAGGGCCACCAAATCACTAAGCGCAAAGAACAGAGACGCTGCTGCGGTGGCTACAGGGGTGTATGCTGCACGCTGCGTGTCAAGATCAGCCTGCGTATCAACATTGCAGTATATCTACACGTGGCTGGAGGACTACCGGATTCACATGATCATGCATGTGATGCGTCTCAGAACACGTTCTCACCTTGTGGCACAAGTTTTGCACAGCCCCGTGGCAAGAAGCACACTGATGAGCATTCATTCTGAAAGAAGTGATATCTATGTACATACTGCTGTGGCCAATCGGTTGCAACACGTCAACTCCACCTTGTCAATGCTGTCACAAGTTGGCAGAAACAACAATGGTGGGATGAGGCTCCAGGTGACCCCCATCCACCACTAACGTTCATCTTATGTTGCTGGAGGCACATCCATCCTAGTTGATCAGGTCTGTGTTCTACATGAAGCATGATGCAGGGCGTACCTGAACCTCAGCAGCAGACTGCAGCGCATCCATGGTGCGCACGGCAGTGGCTTTTGTTTCATCAAGCGACTGCACAAGGGCTTTATCAGACAGCAGATCTCCCTGGCTGGCTGCAAGTCGTTCCAGGAGACTGCGGTTGAGAGCGTCCAGCTCCGCCTTCATATCTCCTTGCTGCTGCAGCAGATTCCTGCAGCGCGCCACCGCTCAAATGTTCATCCAGTTTGTCTCTAACATACAGCAAGAACACTTGTTCGTGCTGTACCTTTTGGTGTGATATCCATGCACTTAAAGAACAAATATATTAATCATGTGTGTACATTTGCGGCTCCCATTCTTCAGAATCAAGTGCAACCACTGTTACTGGTACATCACAGAGCACTCTACAGACACAGGATTTCTTACATGCGCTGCTCCTCAAGTTGTGGCAGCTCATGCTGCAACGTGATGGAGAGCAGTTGAGCCTCAAGGCCTGCACGTGTTGTGGCAAAGTTGACAACAGTGAGCAGCGGCCGTTCATCCGGACGCACTCCAGCCCCCCCTGCCGCTTTGGAATCAGCCACCTCGGCACTTCCTGATACCAAGATCAACCTGAAGTCCTTGTCAACATCTACTGCTTTGTCTCCAATCAGCACCAAGCTGCCACTGCCACGAGAGATGAAGTCGCGTCGGAGGACATTTACCAGGATGGGGTGGATGATGTCAGCCCCCGTGACAATGAGAGTCTTGCCAAAGCGCACAGCAAGTTCTACAGTTGTTGCAAGGCGTGGATCATGCATTGATGTGGTGTCAGCGGTGCCACCTTTGGCCACACGGGAGGCGTAGGTACTGAGCCAGTCCCCAGCTGTGCCATTGGGATCAACCAGCAACGGAGTTTGTATTGCAGTGTTGATTACAGCTGCATTCTCAATACTCAGCTGCACAGCAGTCACTGTTGTTGTCCCAGCAACAATCTGTTCCTGATTCTGAGTATCGATGCACCAGAATCGCTGCATCAAGCACAAAAGTACACTCGCTTCGGCTCTACTGGATACAAGCACGCGAGTACGATAATCTAGAGTGAATAGAGGTACGCAAGTGGATCAACAACTGTAAGGCTGCTCAACTGTCAGAAAAGTGGGAGTGATGAAGCACAGCACCTGATCAGTGGGAAGTCCCCACGCTCTCCACTCAGTGAGCTCGCCTCCTTTGCTCAGAAAATGTGGCAAGGAAAAAGTGTCGGGCAAGTTTATGCCTTCCATACTGCGCCAAGAGCGGATCAGTTCTGCTCGGATGTTCTCAGGCACAGCTGCAGCATACACCACAAAAGCTGCAGCAACGACTGATGATGCTGGAAGCGTGGTGAGTTCGTGTGACAGGAGGTCTACCTGCTGTTGCCAGCTGGCCTTCTCACCAGAAAGCTTCGATAGCAGGCTGGACGCTGCAGCAAGTGTAGACTCTGCTTTCTTGAGACCAATCTGCACCAGCTGAACTTTCTGCAGGGCTCCCAGCCCCAAATATGCATTCCTACTGTGATTGGTATTCGTGGAACATGCCGTTCAGGACTGCAGGATGCACGGATTGAGATGTGATGGAGGGCTTAACCAAGAATGAGCATGGTGAGGTGGTCCAACACTGAGTGAGTGCGCTTTGTCAGGAATGGAATCGTTGGATCGTTGTCAGGTATGGAATTACCAGATGGCAATGCTGTTACAGCTGCAACTCAAGATGTAGGCAAGGACCTTGAGTTCTGCAGCCTCTTCAGTGCGAGAAGCAAGCTCTGTCTGCAGGCTGAGCTTGCGTGCATCAAGGGTGGAAAGCTCCTCTGTACACTCCTCAATGCGAGCTGCTCCAGCAGCAAGGGAATCCTGTAGCTTGTCCAACTCTGCCGTTAGTGGTTTGATTCGCAGAACAACCTCGCTGTACCTCAGATTTGCCTGCATCCCACTTCATTATAACGCACGTGCCGTGGATTGGGGGCAATGAACATAGCCCCACCGGATACTTACTAAGAGAATTTGGCCAATTTCTGCAAACTGGTAGAAATGAAGCTGCGCTGAGCTGCTGAAAAAGCAGATACAAGGATGTAGATCTTCTGCAACACAGCAGCATCAAGATCTGGAGCAGGGGGTGGCATGGCACCTTCACCCATTCAGCTAAAGGTGCAGCAGCAACTGAAACACGAGCAATCCGTTTTGGGTCAAACGACTCATGATGTTCCTCGATGTGAGCTGCAACCGCAGCACGGGTCACTGCAGACACTTCCCCAGCATCGAATCCCATGATCTTGTCCTTCACTCCACTGGCTGCTAGGAATCGCTTCATGGCGTTCCAGGATGTATCAGTCTGACCCATGAGGCGTAGCACAGCTTCTAGCACGTCTCTGATGGCAGCAGGTGGCGCCTTCAGACTGCGAACTTCGCTGAGATGGTCACTCTTGAGGCCCCCCACTGCAGCCTTGGCACTGTCCATCAGCGGCTGCACTTCTGCTAGCTCCACTTCCACTTGTTCCTGCAGGCTTTAGGGACTGGCTTGCTTGCGTGTTTGTATTTCGGCTGTCAGGTAACAGCCACAACCATCCAATACGGACGGATTTCACACTTCATCCCACACACAAAGTGCAATGCAGTGTTCTTGACTAAAGCACTGTTCTACTTGTTGGATGCGCGGGGCTGTTCGCAGTGGGCACAACTCTGACCTTGCGTTCAACGGCAGCAAGGCTGGCCTCCTCCTGCTGAGTGGACAACTGCTCCACCTCAGCCTTGCGGCTGCTGGCAGCTTCCATCGCAGCTTCTATGGCCTCCATTGCCTTGTCCACTTCTGTCTGCTTTGCTGTCAGCGCCTTGCGCTGTGCCTGTGCTTCGCTACTGAGCTCATCCACTGTTGCCTCAGCTTCCGCTAGCTTGACTAAGCCTCCCTGAACATCAAGATGTCAACAATGACAATCATGTACATCATAGCTTGTGGTGTTGACAAATTTAGATTGCAACTTGGTATGCATGGCTACGAGGCATTTCTTTGGCCTTCGTGATGCTGCATCACTGGCACCCTTGGTGTCAAACGATAGGGGCAATTACCACACCCCCAGAAATGCATTTGTCCAGCTACAGACATTATAAAGTATCAGTATCGTACGTGAAGGAAGTCAATTTGCCGCAGAGCGTCATCTTCTTTGGCTTGAATGATTGCTATGCTTTGTTTTACAACCACAGCAAATTGGGGCGGTGAGGCCAGCCCACGTTCTGCTGCTAGGCCGTGCACAGCCTGCAGCCACTTTGTCATCTGTTTTGGGTCGACATGACACGCATTGACATCTGAATTTGACGAGCTGTCAGTGCGCCGGGGCGACTCTGAGACATGTCCTTGAATGGCTGCGGCATCAAGAGACGTCTGGGCCTCATACGTGCAGCCCTCCAGCCAGAAAACTGCGGTGTGTGAGAGTAGGGCTGGATAAGCATGCAGCCGCTGGGAGAAATCCTTGCTGTCAGGATGCAGGCACACCACCACCCGGAGCTTCTGCATAGTGGATTTCAGAATACAAATGCCATCAGACGATCCCATCTTCCTCACATCCGTGATTCAATGAAAGCACGTGCAGGGTAAGGTTCCAATGCACAGGAAACCAGAATCATTGACAAGCATATGTACTTGCACATACATACTTGGTCGCTGCGCGATGAGTGGGCGTTCATTGACATCTCTGATTCGAGTTCGCACCTGCCTCACAATCTGAACCAATGCAGCATCCAGAGCCTGTGGACTTCGGTCAGCACTTCCTGCCTTTGCATCGTCCTTCTTTATTGCAAGCAGCAGCTTGTCCTGTTCCTCCAGAGAGAGCAACCCTGGTACCTCCCCCATTGCCAACAAAGAGTCCACCATCTGCAGCATGTCCTGGCTCACCAGATGATGCTCCTCCAGCAGCAACACTATAGCAGTGCCCTCCATAACAGCTGCCTGTATGCAGTCTCGGAGGAAACTCTGCAAGCTTCTCGAGGCTGCTGCAGGGTCTAGAGATGCAACGCATGTGGGTGACCGGAGGCTGACAAGACGGGCATGTGCCACGAGCTCCACAAGCGCACGCCTGTGGCCACTGTGTCGACTGATCAGCAGGAGGGAGCCAGAGGGCCGTGAAAGGGCAGCATCAAGGTGTGCAAGCATTGAAAGTGTCTCAGGGGTGAGGAACAGGTCCTGTAGAGGCTTTACTTCCCTTTCGAATGACGCTTGCTGCCGTGCAACCTGTACAGGAGTCACAAGTTTTCTTCCATTAAGCCATTGAATGCTCATTAATGCATCTGCCAACTTGCGCTAGCATGTAGGAAAAAGAGTAGCACAAGTGCGCAGTACAAGAGAAACACAAGCGCGATGAGAGTGCATGTTTTCAAGTTGTACGAATTCTAAAGTTTTTGCAAGAAATCAATCTTGAGGGGGAAGGAAAGCACACCAACTCCTTGAAGTCAACAATCGGCCACTTGGATAGTCGACTAGATTCGACAGAAGCGCTAGATCTTGCCTGCGCTGATACACCAAGAGTCGAGAAAACAGAATTTTCAGCCTTTGTTCCACTGGAGGTAGGCTTTGCAGGTGATGCCAGTCCTGCAGCTGCTTGTAACAGCAGTTGATCAAACTGTGTGCGATCTGCCTCAGCATTGAGACGCCATCGGAACAGCAGCTCAGCTTCGTTGCTGAACGCTTCAGGAAAAGAAGATACAGTTCCACTGGAGCCCCAGTCATAGAAAGGAAGAGCTGTAAGCAGAGCACAGGCATGTGAAAGTGACACGGCAAGGTGGGGAGTGCTAGAGGTGGGCGGGAACGCCGAGGTAAAGGAGTGGAGCAGGCTGAGCGCAGCGGCTGCTATACGTGGAGCAGCAGTTGGAGGCATTGCTGCAGCAGCTGCTGCAGTAACGGCTCGAGGTGTCAGCACTGCTTCAGCTGCAGCTATGGGGGCTAGTGCAAGTGTGCGGGTAGCACGTGCCAGGCGAGGGGGCAAAGCAACTGGGGTTGGCGTTGTCGATGTTCCGAAATCCCCAGCAGTTGCAACGATCTGAATCTTGTGCAGTGCTGTGAAGGATACCTGAGAATCATAGAATCCTCCATGCTCAATAGCTTGATGAATGAATTCATGTAGCTGAGTGGTCGCATACTTGTCTGGGCGTACAAGGTCAACCTTGTGTAGCACCAGGATGAGGCGTTTGCCGCCCTGGGGTTGCATGACCTTGCCCTCTCCACTTGTGACAGCTTTGCCACATACCTACACACACATAGTTCTTTTTAGATGACTCATGAATCGTCATGAGGATCTTCGATGAAGCGCACTCCACAATATAGGTGCAAAGTACCTGATGCAGCTTCTGAATGACATGCTCTGCTTTGGTATGAGCATTGCAGGTGACATCTGCCCTGTACACGTTTGGAATGCTAGCTATGGCAGTATCCAAGAGAGTCCGCTTGCCACTGCCAGCTGGCCCCACAAGTACAATTGGGCGGCATGCGCTGAACCAGGGTGCAACAACAGCCAATGCACCTCGCAGCTCCTCTGAAATAATAACATCTTTCAAAGGAGAATCGTAGGCAGATACACTAGAAAGAAAAGGCACATCAGATGCAGACATCGCTGCCAGAGCACCCTGTGGGTCCTCATTGCTCTGTGCTGACATCAGGGAACAGCTGGGCCAGGGCTGACACCATGCACCCTGCTCTGCAGCTGAAATAAACGCAGCACGAGCTCGAGGTGTGGGCAACAATGATGCTGCAACTGCACGGAGTGCTGCAGCAGGTGTGCCAGGCATGCCTATGTTGCCACAATTCTTGGATGTGGTGGTCGCCGGGGTTTTCGGACCATCAGGTTTCAGGGTATTCTGCTGATGCACCCCAATTAAAGCATCTGCTGCACTTGCAGCATGAGCTGAAAGCGGGGCGTGTGCAGCCAAGGTTGTGGGATGCGACTGTACCCACTCCAGCAGAAGAGGCAACTTTTTCCTTGCCCACACAGCAGCATCACTATTAACAACTTTGGAACTGTGGATGGACGCAGCCACACGTGCTGCAATTGTTCTTGTGGGGCCCACACTTTCTTGAGCTGAAGCACTGTCAAGTGCTTGATCAGTGGAGTAGATAACAGCACAGCGTGAGACTGTTGCAGGGGAAGCAAACTGCAGACTGCTGCATTCGAAGAAGAAGTTGACGTTCTGGTTCAGCTGTAAACGCTCACCATTGGGCATGGTGAGCAGCCTGTTGTCATCAAGCACCGAGTTGAGAGTCTCGATCCATTCAGGATCGACGTCACCATCACACACGATCCACACCTGCTGCTCAGCAGCTGCACGTGCTGCCTTCCGCACACATGCAGTCAGTACACCATCTGTCCACTCCCTGCACGAGTTTCCTACTTGGATGTATGCCCCGTCTTGCTGTTGTACGAAGGCTTATGAGCTGTTACTTTTGAGTACCAGTCTTAGATTGTAACTCAAATGACGTACTGTGGTCCACAATTCAATGTAACATCAGCCAAGAATGACAAAGAAGGGGGCTAAATGTAACAGCTCCAATTGTGAGGAACACTGCCTTGATGTAAGGAAGCACCGAGTATCACTATCCATGCAGCCGAGAAGCTGCTTGCGGGGCATAGACTTTGGGTTGAGGGTGAAAAGCACGGGTGCCTGGCCCAGAGTTTTGTACGCTGCAGCCAATGTTTTCCAGACAGTCGTCTTGCCAGACCCAGACGGGCCCATCAGAATGACACCCATTCGCTGCTGTCGGCACGCATGAAGCTGAATCATCTTGGCAACCTGAACGTACCATGTTGGATATAGTTGTTGTGTGCCCACTATGTACAAGTTGGCATCAAGCTGCATTCACTACGTTGTCATCTCCATCATGTATATTCGAACCCAGCTAAGCAAAGGGTCACCATGTTCCTGCCTGGCATGGTTGTCACTCCCTTGCAGCCTGTTCCAGTCAAATCAGAGCGGTGAAAAGCCACAAACCTGACATTCTTCCTCAATAAGATTGGAATCCGCCAGTGCCGTGCGAATTGCAGCACGCAGGTCAGGTTGCAAGGGCTCTTCTAGTTCGACTCGGGGCCAAACGTCTTTCAGAAGCTCTTGAAAGATTCCAGCATCAGATGAAGTCAGAGCTGGAAGTTTGCTGCTCATCACGGCTTGAACTAGAAGCTGTTTCTCCCCCTCTACAAGGCCAGGGTCTTCTGAATTGCAGTGAGCTTGGGCGGTTGTTGCTATCGGTGTGGAGCGGCGTAGCTTTCCTGCATGCTCAGAAAGTGTCAGATTTTGTATGCCCAGACATCTGCGAAGTCTAGGTGTACACAGGTGAACACGAGTTCTGCAAATGGAACAAGTATTCACTTCCGTACAAGCGTTTGAGCACAAACTCATACAAGCACTGTTTGAAACACTGAATGCACTATTCAGGGACCATACGCCTTACGAACTCTCTGAGTGCATATAGAACAGTGTTCAGAGGTTAGAAGAGACACCTGCTATATTTAGGATCGTCTTTAGTGAGCGCAATCCCCAGTCATAGTGCTTGAGTGGTGCCAGGCGCTGCCGAGACAAGCCTAGCAGTGCAACGAGAGCTTGAGCTCCAGACCTGGCGTCAGAGAATCCTTCTGACAGCAGCAGTACTTCAGCAATGACAGCATCATCTGGAGCCGTCATAGCAACACTACGAAACAGTGCCTTCAGGTTGTCTGGTAGCTTGGAGCGGCCCGCATAGCCCTTTCCTGCCGGGTTCAAAGTAACGAACAACCCTACAGCACGATGTGGGTCAGAATTGCACTCTGGAAACTGACCTGAGCAGATACACACAAAGGTGGGGATGAGCAGTACTGTGATACATCTCAGTGACTAAACTGAAAATTCGCATGCAGAGTAACACTCATAAGTAGCAGCTATGGTGTGAGTGGAGCGTACAGCGCAGATGCTTCGATGTTGCAACATCACGACAGCTGATGCATTCACAACGGCAAACACATAACTTGTGACATAATACACAGCCACACAAACACACCTGCGTTTGCGTCTATAGAGCATGTGGTATTCAGAAGAGTGACCGTGGGAGCACGTGAACGCAGGGCTGATTGGATCTGCTGGATCTGCTGACTCACTGCAGACAGTACAGCCGCATCAAGGCGGTTGAACTCATCAAAGCAGCCCCATGCACCACATCGCAGCAGACCACTGAATATTCGACCCACTGCTGCACAGTCAAACTCTTCATCGCAGTTGAAAACGAGTACTTGCCGACCCAGTGCCTGCATGAATACCAGCATCTCCCACTCTGACAACACGAATGCGTGAACACAACACAACACTCAGATCCCACAACAACAGCTGACTCTGGAGTGGCGAATCTACATACTTTGCTACATTCTTCCCAACCATATAGAGTACATTCATTTGCACCCTGTACATATGGTATGCATGCACATACCTGGCCAAGTGCCTTGACTGATTCAGTCTTTCCAGTTCCTGCAGGGCCATAGGGGTTGCCACCAAGTCCAAGGGCCATGCCTTGCGTCAGAGTGAGGAAGCAGCGATCTGTGAGTGGTGTCCTCACTAGCTTTGGTGCATTTCCTTGGTACTCCCACGTGTACTGAAAATCTGCGTGCACCATGGTTAGTGACACCTCCACGGACTCACCTGCATGAGCATTGCTGAGTCTGTACAGAATCACCAACTTTGAAACTACCACCAAGCATGCACATTCAGAGTCTAACAAAGCTGCATTGTCTCAGAAGCTGTATATCGTTCACACAACACCCAGATGTGCATCTGCATGTGATATGTGACAAAACTAAGCAGGACATTTTCTTGCCTCATGACTACCAACTCCTGAAAAGGCAGCACACAATATGGATAATAAACCCTCTTGCACAGATAATATTTTTCTTCTCCTCCTGAACAACTCAGCTGCTCACTACAAAGCTGGGTGGAAAAGTATGCTGTCCATGTGCAAGGGAGGCTTGCCTTCAGAGTGTATGTAGTAGCGCAGCTGCTGCAGCCACTGCCAGTCAGTTGGGCGGGTGGTTTTGGCGGCTACAAGAGCAGCAGCTACGTCCCGATGGTGAATTATGTCCATCACCAGTGCAGAGGCCGTGATGTGTGCCAGTCGCCGTCCCCGCAGGTCCACAGCTGTCAACGTGGCTAGTGCCGAGCTCAGCTGCTCATGCAGAGCCTGCAGGGTTCCTTTGGTGATGGCTTCCTCTGCATCCTGAAGGACAGACAGGCTGTGTTTGACATGTGGTACCCCAAGACCAGCCTTCCCCTGCTAACAGTACAAGGCTAACCGGGTGTACTGTGGGTTGCACATGCCACAGAAGCATGACTGGAAACAGAACAAGAGCATGATCCTCTCCAAATGATCGCTATCAAGATATTTTCCCTACAAGTTCACGAGGTGCTTGTGGCTGATGAGGCACGCTTTAGAGCTTGACCGCAGAGCTACTGTGTTCACTACGAAGACGTGTATGGGTGTGTGCGCTGCTCAGTGTGGAGTACCTGAGAAAATGAAATTTCTTGTACAAGGCTGAGGATTTGAGCTGGAAGTGCAGCCCACTCACTTGTCCCAGGTTGAAGTCCCTTGCCACCCTTGCCAGCATCACGAAGTGCTGTTGGAAGCAGTGCTTGAAGAGCATGGCGCATGCTGCTACAGACTCCTGCCAGCCAATCTTCCACAACGGTAGTGACACCAACTGGAGAAGGGAATGGCACCTCCTCCCCATCTGCAGAAACCATTGCAACCACCCTCAGTTCTTTGCCAGAGCTTTGTTTGGGCTGCCTTCCATCCAATTCGAGAGGGCTGAGGGATACACTGTGGATTCCAGCGAACAGTTTGTTGAGGTGGCATTGGATCACATCAGGATAAGATGGCTGGCCCAGGATCTCTAAAAGGTCATCATCTCCCAGAAAATAGAACCTGCATGTGAGGAACTTGAACACAAAAAAGCTTGAAATTCACTTCGGCCCGGTTCCACTAATGGTTCAGGCAACAATTTCCATTACTTTATTTTGGCTGTTTGGGTTCATTTCTATTCACTACCTTCCCGGTTTGTGTTAAATAGAAGGTTCAGGCAACAATTTCCATCTCAACATACCAACTACACACTGCCTAAACTCCCTGCATAATTCGACGACGATTACACAGCATGCATGGTATCCATGGATCAGGGCTTGAATGTAACAGTACTGTATCACTGCAATGTGATGCGAAAGCACGCCTGGGGAACAAGGAGCGCTTTGCCTCAAGGAAATCCAGCAACGCTGCCTGGCACGCATCAAGTTGTGCAAGCATGCCTGAAAGCTGGCTCTCGATCCCTGGAACTTGAGCAAGTGAGTGCAGCAATGGATCTGCTGCAATGCTGGCCAGAATTCTCCGGAAAGAGTTATCAACCTGCACAGGTGAAGCGGCAGCATGACGGTAGCTTTGAGCAAGGGCATTCGGTCTGCTAAAATTCGAGCAGATTCATGCAGGTATGCAGGATGTGAAGCGCACAGATGCATCAGTAACATACATAACTGGCTGAAATAGCAGATAAACACCTGATGGAACTGTGAGGCGTGGCTGGGCAGTGCTCCACGTGCGAAAATGGGCTCCAGATATGTCCACTTGCGCTGCACAACAGCCATTGCTGCCAGCCCCTCCTGTAGCACAGACATTCTACCCTCCTGTCAGTCTGCTTAATTTCTCCTGCGATACAGTGCCATGCAGCTGATAACACGAAGATGCAACAACTCCGGTCCATGACATGCACACGGTGCAAACCACATGCATCGAAGAGAGTATGCCCTCAGGCCCAGACCTTATCACAGTGGGAAGTACCATGAGGGGAGAAACCAAGAGCATGACACATCCAGCAACTGCAACATCTTGCAGCAACTAATAGGCATGTTGCCACATGAAGACCTATCAAGTGTGATCCCAATACACACCTGGAGAATGGCAAGCCGGCCTACCCAGCCATCAATGTGGTCGCGGAAGTGGCCGTAGTACGCAGTCTGCTGCAGAGATGCTGCCAAGCTCTGCTGGTCACTCACCTCTGTGATAGCCTCTCTCCACTCCTTGACCAATGCCACCTGCACATCCAACCTCAAGCATCCTGCACTGCCGATCACAGAGTGTCTGCAAGGAGGGCTCTGAGCAAGCAAGAAATTGTCATGGGCACGCCTCAGTGTGGAAGGAACAGTGGAAGCATACCTGTTGTCCAGAAGAGTCGGTAAACGCAGCGAGAGTAAACTTGCGCTGGAACCCCCACATATCCAGCTCCTCCAGTGCTTTGCGGATGACTGCTTCACTCTGTGCCTGTGCGTCCAGGTCACGGATTGCATTTGTACTTGCTGCAATGGCATGTGCAACACCCACCAGATCCTTAAGAGTGAGACTGTCCCGTTTTTTGTTTGGCAAGCCCACTAGAGACAGAAGCTTCTGCCAGTGCTTGGGCTCCCATGCATTGCCTCGCAGTAATGCAAGATTCACACTTAGCCTACAGAACAGCAAAACATGTAAGCAAAAGGCTTGAGAATGAAGTAATCTTTCCTTGCAAGGCATCAGGAAATTTGGACAAATTACACGTGATCTATCCTGTTGTGCATCAGTTGCGCCATGGTGAAAAGGTGGTGTATAATCATACTTGCGAATTCCATCTAAATCTCGAAGAATAGCTAGCTTCATGGCAGAATTTCCCATGGTCTCCACTTGCTTGCTCCATTTGGAAACGAAGTCTTCAACACGATGTACTTTTTTGCTTGCCTCAAGCCATAGGAGACTGAGGAGCTCCGACATCTCCTCAGAGAAGCCCCCATAGACACTCCATGCCTCTATGGTAGCTTTGATGTCAGCCTACAGGGGCCGCCATGTCGACTCAAGAGCATACATACAGTGAGGCGTTATGCATCTCTGGCTGGAAGACGACTGTACCAACAGTTAACAGCTCCGAAAGATGGGATCATACTCTCAGGACTGTGAGCTGAGCACAGTTTGGTTCCGGTTGCTCAAAAGCAACAGCATCACGCGCAAGCTGCTCTGCATCTTGAGCAATAGCGTCCGCCTCAGCTTGCAGCTCCTGCAGAGCCACAAGTAGTGCCTCTGCACTCCCCTTTGGCGCTCCTGCATGATCACTGCAGTGATAAGATACCGACTGCGATTTGTTTGTGTTTTAAGACCTGAAAGTGTTTCCATACCCTCTGGCTTTGCTTCTGCCCATCGAGCTCCCAGCGAGAGTACCTGGCCTTCAAGTCGAACTGCCTGTTGTTGAACCTGCACTGCCACAGGACATTTTCATGTGCAATTTGGAAACAGCATCATCAGAGCCACACATGCCTGGAGTGCTGTCACGTGTGTTTTGAAGCAGCACAGAAAACATTGGGAATGCACCTGCTTGGATAGTTCCGCTTTTTGCTGATCCAGATGCCCTTCATGGGTTGTCAGGGACGCAACAAGGTTCTCCCAATCAGAAGCTGCTTCTGCAGCATCTACTGGTGTGGGCACTGATGCCATGGCAGATGCACTGGCAGCAGATGCCAGCTTGGACATGCTGGCAAGCAGTGCATTCTTTTCTTCTAGACTCTTGAGATGCTGTCGCATCTCTGGCACCCTTCGCATGATCTCAACCGCCTACACGTCACTGTCATGTTCCTGTCATTCTGTGAACATGTGCAAGAGCATCTTGGCTACAGAATAGAGCCAAGATCAGAAGAAGTTTGGGGTATGCAGCCGAACAAAAGCGCATGCATGCAGTTCCTGTATAACAGTGAGCGGGGTACGGCTGCTGGCACCTGTACTCGAGCTTCACCAAGTTCAGAGAGGCTTGCAGCTTCACTGCTGAGTAAGTTGCGGCTGTTTTGCGCAAAGTCTGCTATGGCGTCACGATCCCTGGATGCACTAACATGCATCGCACGGGCCAGTGATGACAGCGCAGCAGCTGCATGTGCTTCAACTGCAGCCCTGAATTGCACTGTGTCAATCGCAAAGCAGCCCTCACGTACCTACAGAATCCAAAGCATGGCTCGTTCATGAATACAATGTTTGGTTCAGGGTTGAAGAACGCAACGAGAGCCAGCCAATTGTCCATCGTGATAGGCTGTAACACAAACCACTCAAACACCACGTACTTCAGTTGTTCCAAGCACATCGCCCTGCACTGCATGCAAATCTGGAAGCATACCTCATGCGGTACAGCTCGCGGAAGGTCCCGCAGTACACCCCTCAAGTTTTCAAGTAGACTTTCAGTCTCCTTTACTGATGTGGCTTTTGAGGCGACGAATTCGTCAAGATCTTGAACAGCCCCCAACACAACCCAGGGCGCAAAGCGTTGCTGCAGCTTCTTGAGATTGGCAAAAACAAAGCTCTCTGCCTGAGTGTAGACAGCAGCAATGGCACTAGCATTGCGTGTGATCACTGACTTGAAGAACAAAGAGCCCTTCACTTCATGCGCAGGGGCAAAGCCGCACACCTACACACTCAAACGTAAACAACTCAGATGCCTGGCGGTGCATACAGGCAGCACATTGTGGCCCTATCAGCGACATTGTTCTGATTCAAGGCACACGTGGATTGTGCAGATGACCGCAGTGGTGGATGCAAAGCAGGCGGAGGAAATGCACAGTGCATGGTGCAGGCAAGGCGCACTTGAGATGGGAGGGAGACAAAGGGGTCAAGCATAGTGCGATAGAAAGCAGAGCGGATGTCTTCAAGCGGTGGGTGCAAGGCTACTTGTCGGTCAGCATACACCAACTTCACGTGTTGTACTGGTAGCGTGTCGAAGATGTTTCGCAGGTCACGGATGAACTGTGCATCTAGTACCTTGAGTAGCTGCTGGTCCCAGAACAGCCGCCATGCAGTCTGCAAGCATCAACAAGCCTCACCATTGAAGGATACTGGGCAGGAAGAAGTGAGTACTGCTGGTGGGAAGCTGAAACTTGTTTGAAATATAGCTGTTGTGGAAAAACTAGATGTGCTGCAGGGTACAAGGACATCACCTGCAAGTCTCTGGGGAAATCACTTTCAGCCCTCACGAAGACTCTGCGGATGTGCTCCACTCTTGAGAACCACGATGAACGCTGCTTGACCAGGTCCAGCCGCGCTAATGCGGCAATCTGCTCGCCAATGGCTGCGTGCTTGGCGCATAAAAGACGATTGCGTTCTATCAATGTGGTCCTGGCTGCCTGTAAGCAAACTTTCATCACTTCAAAGTTGTATGTATAGTTCTCTTAATACTCACATTCGGTACATCTTGTTGAGTATAGGACCCCCTTGCAATCAGTCTTGTGGCTTCTGTGCGTATTCACATTGCAACAGGCTCTTGTGTTACAATCTGCTGATGAGGACTGACTATATGTGTTGCTATAGGGGTGATCGACAGAAATCAGAATATTCAAGAAATATACTTGTCTCTTTTCCTATAAAGTGTAGAAGGGTACTTCCTTAAAAGGGTGATATTCAGCAGTATTCTGGTACAGTCCATATTATACTATTAATGTGAGTAGTAAAAGTCAGGCAATTGGTACTGTGTGCTGTATTCCATTGTCGAACCTGCAGCCTAGACAGATAGGAGTCCAGTGCAACACCACTGGCCCACGTTAGGGTGTTGCCTTGAGTGTCGACAGGATGCAATGCTATGGCTTCGAAAGCACAAGCTGCATCCAGCAGGCAGGGTTTGTGGCAGGTCAGAAGGGTATCTGTTAACGAGTTATGGAAGTTGGCAATCTGTTGCAGAGCCATGCTGTAGTGGTAGAACTTGCTTGCCACCTGCACACACATACTCAGTTTATTGCAATCTGATGCTCTAGGACGGTGGTTTGCGCCCACCACAACAGAACTGAAGGAAGCAGTTCAATGTCTCCAGACAGCTCTTTTACTGCTTTTTAACGCTGTTTGCAAAGATGCTCACTGGAGACGCAACAAAATGCATAGTATGAGCACCTGAACAGTACTATCCAGCTCTGCAGGGATCCGGAATCCAAGGGCTGCAGCGCTCCGCACAGCAGTCACCACGCTTGACAAGCGGCTACTGAAATGCACTCTCAAACGGCCTCCATCAGATGAATCAGTCTCCAAAAGGCGTGCGCTTTGCCATCCTTTCACAACTTCTAGGTCCTTCTTGGCAGCAGTGGCCCACCGACTGAACACCTCCTGTATCGGAAGATCATTGGAAAGTCAAAGATATACTCACAGCATACCAAGAGTTGTGCTTGCTGTCTTTAGCAATCTATTTTGTTTAGAATTTTTGGTATGTTTGTCTGGATTCTCATCCTACCGATGCTTTGTTGGCTTGTAATGAGAACCTACTCCCAGGAAGCGCGTTCGCACAATACTGCTTTATCTGGGCTGCTTAGCCGTTTCCTACTTTGTTGCACATCTGCCCCTTCTTTGACTGTGTGAGCAGTCAACACATCACGAAAGTACTATACAGGGATATCTTGCATTGTTCATGGAGCCTACCTTTTCAAGCTCCTTCAGTTGTGAATGAAGCCCCTGTATGCCTTCCAGGGCATCTCCCACTGCTTGGTGGGCCTCAGACGTGGTAAACACTGCAACTGCCTTCTCAGCAGTTTCAATCCTGTGCAATGCTTGCTTCACACGCGTCAAAGCCGCTGCTAGGCGCTCAACTTCTCCCCCGCTTGATGTCATTGCACACTTACGACGATCCCCCGAACGGATGCTGCCATCCATGGCGCTGTCTGCTGCAGACGAGGCTGCAGTGTGAATTGCAGCTACTACAGTCGGAATCTCGTTGGTAATGGCTGCAACAACTGCTGGCCGGCGCAGTGCACGCTTGTGGCCTAGTAGTTCACACATGACCTGCAGTGTGCAATCACCTGGAAACCTGAAAATAGTCAAACCATGCTATCGAGTGTGTTTCAGAACAGGCAGGGCATTGATGCAATGAGCCACATAGGTGGAATGGAAGGACATGCACTCAGGCAGACCCAGATCTCAATCGATACAAGCCGACAAATTAGAGAGAAGGCAAGGATCCAAACAGCAAGACACCTACACAGAGTCAACAACCTCCCTTCACACACATGTAGGATACATGCTGCACACGTGACAAGCACATGAAGAAGCAGTCAGGGGCGCACTTGTAGCGGTTGTGCCGTTGAAGGAGCACCTCTTGGGTGTCTACTTTCATGCCTACCGTTGAGGGTATTGTGCTGCTGGGTTGCCTGCAGTGCTGGCAACAGCTCACCAACAATCCTGGCGCGCAGGCGGGCAGCAACCACCGCATCCAATGTTGCCAGGGTTCCGTCCACTGTTGCCTTGGCTGCTGTCCATGAAGCCTCTGTTGCTCCACTCACCTGAGTATCTTGCCATTCATTCAGTCTGGGTCATGGTTGAAGTTGCCTGATATGGCACACAACTTGGCATCACAACACATGCGATGCCATTCATGAGACCAGTACACCGTACCACAAAGCTGTCTGTGACGCTCAATGGCATGAATGCATCATGGACAGTTGGGTGCTGCTCCTTTGGCAAAGCACGCAGCAGCTCACGCTTCAGGCCAAGCAGCTCCTGCACTGTCGTGAAGCGGGAAATATGGGCGTCGAGTGTGGCAGCTGCGAAGGCATCTCCACCCCAAGTGTTCCTGGATCACCATGGAAGAAAAGTTTGCATTGAAGCTGAATCTTTCGTTATTGGCTGGTTCTGATTTGTTGGTTCTGGATCCAGCACAGTGTCTGCCAGACATTGTCGCCGAAAGCAATCACTGAGGCACATGTGGAAGACATACTTCTAGGCACACAGACGAGGGTGGGATTCACTGGACTAAGCAAGTTGCAAGACAGCCCCCGTGCACACCTACTGATGCATGCTGGTCCTGGCATCCAGTCCCGCATGAGCTGAGCCAAGTGGTGATCACGCCATGTGCGCAGAAGTTCTGTACCCATCCCCACATCATTCTCTGCTGCAGCTATGTCCGCCAACGACTGAAGAGCCCACAAGCTTCTGAGAGGAGTTGAGTTTGAGAGGCCTGCAGTTTGCAGCTTGGTGCGCGCGAACTGGATGATGGCTCCGCAGAGCAGGTGCAGCAGATGGCGCATTCGCCTTGCTGGATACGAGGGAGGTGCACTGGGAGCAGCATTGGCATCCCAGGTGGCAAGTAGGGTGCTACATATAGCTTCTGCTTCGTCCAAGGCGGCCGGGAATGTTGTGGTAGGTGTTGTGAGAGTGTTGAGGGACCTCTGAAGTGGATGTATAGCGCTGGCGATTGCTGATGCAGCAGCAGATGTGTTCTGTTGGGAGCTCCAGAAGTCCACCTGCATCACCCACTTGACCTAAAAGCCTTTCCCAGTTTTTGACTAGTGAAAGGATTCGCTCGTACTCCTCAATCCTGTGAGTGACAGCGAATTGGCACAGTTTCCACTTCACACGCCCGCAACCGCTGGTAAAAAAGGATCTGCAGCTTCCTTGTTTTTCAAGCTAATCTTTAGCGCATTTCCTGGTTTGTAGATCATCTCACAATGTAGAGGGTAGGTAGACTCACACCTCATCCACAGCACTCGTGATCGTTGAGATATCACCCAACAGTCCATGCTCCTGAGCAACAGCAGACTCCTTGCCAAGTTGACTGTTCACCTCAGAGAGCAAAGAGATGAGGTTTGGACTGATTTGCTGGTTGGTGGATGAAAGCAGTGGAACATAAACACTGTTGAGAATATGAAAGAGGCTTGTCGCAGCATCAGTGCTGAGCGTTGACACAAGCACGTTCGTGGTCAGGTCTGTAGTTGTCAATGCGTTTGGAACCGTCTTGACGAACACTAATGTTCTTTCTCCTGATGCAGTCAGTGCAGAAAGGAGTGTTTGCAGTGACACATGGATAGAGCCAGCTGCGCGATGTGGTGTAGCCAACAAAACCGAGGTGGAAGAGTCAAGGAATGTAGTCAGAGATGTAAGGTTCTCTGGAGATGTCAAACTGGACTGAATTTTGGTTGAGTCTGTGACACTGCAGTGTGCTGCAATGTGTGCAGCGAGCCACTGAACACGAGCATCATCACACATTCCCACGTCAGAAACCAGGTGCCCTCTGCTCTGCAACGTCTCATTGTTCAAGAATTATGTCAGCATGTCTTCGCTGGTCATAAGCAGCTTCATTCTCGCACCTATTTCTTCACACTGCCAATTGTGAATCTGCACACCCTTCACCTTCTTGCACATGTAGCCTTGCACGAAGCAAGCAAGCATTCCTGGAAAACAAATTATTACATGCAAGTAAAATCTTGGAGCATTCCCGTACTAGATTCAGCAGCTGAACGATCATGGGGGATGCTTGTCTACTTGTACATATCTAGGGCTACCAAGTGTGGTTACCTCGTTGAACTGTAACTGAACAAAGCTAAGAGAGTTCAGCGACGTCCCATGATCGTTGGAAGTTACAGATGTCCGTGAAGATCGCACCATGGCGCGCCATGGCGCTATAGCGCGCAATGTCACAAGTGGCCACATGTCGCCCTCGATCGATCTCGACAACAAGAACATATCAACACATGTACAGCCCACTGATACTGTGCCAGCTAAAAAAACGTAGGTGCACATGTTTGTTTGGTTCATTCACGGCCTACAGGAGGAAAGTGTGAGTCGTTTCCATCGTGGACTGTCTCTAGTAGCCAAGCTCGCAGACTATCGATCAACTGCACTCACGCTTAGTCGTATTTTTCCCATTGGTGACTTTGATGATCTGGCGTGATTACCAGCTGATGTAAACTGCACAACCTTGTGGTCAGGTGTGTTTCGAGCCTCAGCTCACTAACCATCCTGCAGAGCGTTGCTCTGCTTGCCGAATTTGCCCGAGATTCGTCATGTCGAGATAGCCGCATGGTTGCATGATCCGCTGCGTGCTTCACAGGTGAAGTGGCGTGGATATTGTGGCACGGCGAATAGCCCGTACCACACTGTGGCCTGAGTACCACACGGCTTCTACCCACGCTTCGCCAAGTGTCCCGTAATGGGTGGGGCAAGCCCCCCGAAGCCGAAGTTGAGGGTGGATGCACGGAAGTTTGCCAAGCAGTACACGGCCGCTGGTGGCTGCTCAGTGCAGGTGGCTGCACTGTTAATGTGCCTGAACAGAGAGAACTTTGATGAATCCCCGGGACAGTGCAAAGCGCAGTACACTGCTCTTGCAGAGTGTGCCAAAGCAGCAAGGGCAGCAGCTGCTGCTAGGAAAGGACATGTGCCCAGTATCAACTTCCATTTAGCTCGCATGGCGAGGCTCATGAGATAGAACTGGAGGTAGTGAGCATGGTATCATATTTCCTTCGAGATGGCGTTGCTGCTTGTATGGGCAGTGAAGGCTTGTTCCAACACACAGTCAACTATTGGTTGCGTGAGCCCAGATCAGGCAGCACCCGAAGCAGAAGGAATGCCAGTTATTGAACATAAGTGCGCAAATGTAGCGCCACACTCCGGAAGAACCCATTCCCCTAGCACCACTGTTTGTAAACTAACCAGACACATCAGGTCATTTTTTGTTACCGCACCCTCCGATGCAGCTGGTGAGTGCGCCTGTAGGGAAGCAGCTCCGGCCCGCGCCAGTGGTGACAACCGTGCAAATGTATGAAATGCTGCTCATCGCCTGAGATGTGCTGTGAAGGCCTGCTGTCAAAGGCAGGAACTGGATCACCGCATTGCGCGTAGACGCTGCAGAACATTCTGGGTAAGGATACATACATATATAACAGGAGGACCATTTCTATTCGGAACCAAGCCAATGCTTGTGTACAAAAGATCATGTCCATGCAACCACACACCTCCGGCCACCTGCGGCTACTGATCGCCCACCCCCCCGCTTTCCGCACACTCCGCCCTCCCCCCCTCCTCCGAGCGCCGCTTAGCGCTCCCGCCCTGTGAGGCACCCTCCCGCCGACAGCCCGCACACCCCCTCCATCGCCCGGCACTCCCCTTTCCTGCCCCTGGCTGCTGCATGTTGAAGCCCCCGCCACCCCCCCCTCCCCTCCCGCCACACCTTCCTTCCTCTGGCACTTCGCGCACCCTCGGCCACTCTTCCTCCACCGGCGCACCGTGCCTCCCAGCCCCATCCTTCCTCCGGTGCCCCCTCCCCCGCTCCTGGCTCCATGTCCCTGGCCCCTGTCCACTCCCGCCGCCTCCTGCGGCCTGCCCGTGGTTGCCCGGATGTCCTCCTGTTACGATGTCTCCTGATGGTGCCTGGCGGGTGCCACCCCTGGTGGCGCCTCGCCGGCGGCAGTGGCCCCCCGGGCCTTGGGCCTTCTGTTCTGCGTGTTGCCTCAGCTTTGTGCTGCTTGTGTGTTGGGCTTGACGCTGTCTCTGTGGCGGGATCTTGCTTTGGCGTTTTTGCCTTGGTTGGGTTTTCTGCTTTGTGGTAGGCGTTCCTTGGTTGCTGGTTGTGGTTCTGTCGTTGTTGACTGGTTTCAGATGCTCTATGGCGGTGCACCTTTCGTGCTTTTAAGTCGCGTTGCTGTCGATGTAGACACACAACTCACTGAACCCCCGCACAGCAGCTGCCCAAGCACCGTTGTCAGAAGTGTTTTTTGTGTTTCTGTTCTCAATGGTTGCTCATGTGCTCGGGTCTGACTCGCTTGGGCATTTGTTTGCAGGAGACCACCTGTTGCTATTTATTCCCCTAGCGCTAATAAGCAGGCTTGCATTCTTACTTGGCTGCTGAACCAAGGTTTCATGTCTACTGCTTCACCACTTGCAATGCACTGGTGGGCTTGTGACGAGCTATGTGAACCCGGGCAAGCTTCACCAGCTTATGATCGACCATCTTCATGATGAGTACAATGCTTCATGTGCAATGCTTTAGTACTGCACTGAGCTGCCTTGCCGTTTGGTCTTAAACGCATTTGAAACCCTTGGAAAACTCATACATGCTGCACCGCTGAATCGAGACCGAGGCCTCGCGAGGTGCCATGAAGATGATTATGACAAGACTTCGAACGTATACTGCCCCACCTCGCTATCACCTGAGGCATCAGGTATCATGTCTTCTCGAACTGTGCTCAACAATTCATTTCGCACTGGTCTGCGACCTGGCTCATTCGTATGTTCACTGATTATTAGCTGGCACTGTAATGCTTGCATCCAAATTTAGTCACCTTGATGCTGAAGAGCGTGATGGTACGCTGAACTGCGCCGAAAAACTGCGTGGTTATCTGCAGCTGACGGTTGAAGATGCGCGGCTGTGGGATGTTGCGCTCGAACCATGGTAACACGAATTTGTGTTGTAGCTCTCGAAGCCATCCTGGAGAGTAATGGATGGGAGGAGAAACAGTTGCTGGAGTCCAGGAGCGAGCTTCGCAGCATGCAGATGTTCCTGACCAATTTCGATCGAATAATGTGCCTGCACATGTTCCCGGCGCTCACAAGCTTGCAGATAATTGGCCAAAGTATTGCTAGGATCGAAGGTCTGGACGCCTGTACCGCCCTTAGAAGCCTGTGGATTGTGGAGGGTAACCTTGAGTGCATGACTGGCCTGGAGCATGTTACCAACCTTGTTCACCTGTACTTGTACGGAAACAACATATCCAGGATCAGCAATATAAGCCATCTCGTCAGCCTTCAGATTGTGTCGCTGGCTCAGAACGATATCCATGAAATCACTGGCCTCTCCACACTCGCCAACCTGCAAGAACTGAACCTTGCACGCAACCCTATCGAATATGTGCCCTTTGAGGTCACCAGCAACTCTCAGCTTCGAGTTCTGAATCTCTCTGACACATCAATTTTATCCTGGAGCTCCATGTCACATCTGGCATCTCTGGCATCACTCCGGGAACTGTTCCTGGACGACCCTAACTGGGGAACAGCCCCAGTTGCAAAGTTAGCCAACTATCAGACGCTGACAATCGTCCAGTTGCCTCAATTGACTGTTCTAGACTATCTTCTCATTTCCCATGAGGCCTCTGAGCTTGCCCACAGCACCTTTGCCAAGAAGCGCATGTTCTACAACATGAGGGTGAAAGGCTGCATGCAAGCCATGCATAAAACTGAAGAAGCTGCACGTCAAGGGTTATTGGCCCAGCAGAAACGCTGGTATTCTGAAATAGAGCCTGTCATTAAGGCGAGAATTCATCTGGAGCACAAACTGGATGAGCTCTGCACGTCGGATGGTGAACAGGAGAACGGTAGCTCTACGAATCAGACCCTCAGCACCACTTGCAAGGAAACTGCAAAGTTGAAGTTAGAGAAACTCACGTCAGTTGAAGTGGCTGTTGCAGCAGCCTGCAGCAAGTTGCAGGTGTGCTGGCTGTCGCTGTGGATTGTCATGGCTTCCGAATGCTTCAGCAAGAAGTGAGCAGCGGACAGCAGCTGTGGAGCCCAAAGTGCGTGGAGATGTTTGTTTTAGCATTCTTTCTTGCCTTGGGGGAGGTCATATGCTGGTAGCATATAGTGGTAGTAAGATCAGCGGCACTATCTGTACCCACATTGCATCGGGGTGCAAAACCTGCTGAGAGCTTTATTTCTACAAATTCTCCACATGATCATGTATGTACAGGTAGCATTTGATCACGCAAGAGACATCACACAGATGTTGATGCAGTCGCATATGCGCCTTATCAACCTGGAGCTGGAGAGCGCTGGTAATGTGCGGGTGGAGGAATCGTCAGGGTCAAATGACTGCTTGTGGTACAGCAGCTGTTGTGAGCTTCTGCAGTCGCGGTTTTCACCTGCTGCTGCAGCTGCAGAGACCGTTGGGGTGCGTAAGATGAGCATTCGTAGTGTTTCAAGAATACATAACCGGCCACTGCGGCTGCGCATGGAAGGTGTTGTGCGAGGAGAAGACTACACCACTGAGTACTTGCTCTGGTCACCACAGTCTGGGGATATGAAGAGCGTGGAGACAGTGATACAGCATGGCCTAACTCCATACTCTGCTTTGGGAGAGTGAGCCTCTGGCATCTGTTTGTGTGTGCTTTTATGGATGCATCTGTTTGTACATATTCCACTCAAGTAGCAAGATCATATGTGGATGGACCTGAAAACGCATCAACACCATCTTACCATGTGAAAATGCAGTAAACAATCAAAACCATTATTTAAGACATGTTTTAGGTACTCTAGTTCATTCGTGCTGCCTGAACTTTCAGACGTGCAGTGCATATGAAGCACCAAGTAAAGAATGAGGAATCACGCGAAGGGAATGAGCCTGTGCACTCCAAGGACCTGGTATGGGGGACACTGAGCAAAAGTAGTAGACTGGCAATAGGTGTTGAAGCTGACAGCAGTAATTGTGACATGTTTCTGTCTGTGATTTTCCTTTTGTTGCCTAGTACCATTATAAGGTGCATGTGTGCAGGACTTCGGTGCATGAGGGTGTGGAGCTCACCAGCAGCATGCTGCATGCATGTCTGCCAGCCTTTAAGGAACTTGGCAGCATTACGTCCAGTACCCAGTTGCAGGCACAAGTAAAAAGCACTGTTATAATCTGCAGAGTTGCTCTCCTTGAAGGAGCAGCAGTGGCAACAGAGTCCCTTCCGCCTCTCAGCTTCAGCCAGATCGTGAATTTGGCAAGCAGTACATCTTGGCAGGGTCCCAAAGTACGGCTTTTCTTTACCTCCTGCCAGCTTTTTCCATCTTTCGATTGCTCTGCAACATCCGCAGTGAGGACATCACAGTGGTCTAGATTTACCATATCCTGAATGACTAGCAAGACACCGGTTATCTACAGGCAAAAGCACCTAATTATGTGTTGTGGGCCTGTACACTGATACTGTCAGCATACTGGTCATTGTGGGTAGTTTGGCTTCCGATCTGACCTGTGCCTGTTCATATCTAATGTGATCTTCATTAATAGTTTCCATGGACCCGTGAGTGGCAGATGCAGCCTACATAGTTGTTGCTCATCTATGATTCAGACTGTGATTTGCCTTACACACTGTACACAGCACAGTCTTGGGGACTGCTGCAAACTCATGCTTGTCATCAGAGACTTCCTTGCAACAGTAGGAAAAGTTAGAAAATGCACCAGCTACCCTTGTGTGCTACTGCATACACCTGCATATTGTCACTGCTGCGAAAATTTGTACCATGGCTTGCTGTAGTGGTCATATGAGTGTTTGATTGGCTGTAGGTGTGTTTGAGTGACTACCCAGGGTCTCAGGCTGTGTGCCGAACAATGAAAGGCAGCAAGCAAGCATCTGAGTCTTCATGCAATATCAGAAGTTCTATGACGCCCTGCAAGTCCAAGGAAGCGCTCTGGATTGTCTTTGACCACCGAATGGTGCTACCCGAGTACATTGTCGAGTTCGATCTTCTGCCAATTGACAACCAACAGACATCCCAGTGCAACCAGGGACACACCCCCAAAACCATGTTCTCACATTCCTTACAAGACCCCATGCCAATCCAGAAGCATCTTCCACAGCATACCTCTGGAGAAGGTAAGCACATGATGGCGACACACCAGACCAGGGAAGGAGCATCATCTGGGATTCCACATGATGTAGCTCTCCCAGTGTTACCTGCAACAGAAGCAAACACAAGCCAGCAAACATCAGTTGAAGCTACAGACGATGTTTTATTCAGCTCTGAAACAGCAGCATCTGTTGCAGCAGTTCAGAGGCAGGCACCTGAGATTGCTCGACATTGTCGTTCTCTTGGTAGATTTTTGCTGGCATCAGAGTATGTTGGCAGCGACACAGTTAACCCCGCTTTAGTGCCTCTTCCCTTTCGCATTCAGGATATGGTTGAGGCTGCTCTATCAATGACTCCTTTGGTGTGCTCTTCGAATCCATGGCAGCCCCTGTGAACAGCAATGAACACGACAGATCACTTCAACATACAGCAATCAGGCAATTTTATGGCATGTCCTATTCCTTAACTGTGATCCCAGGCAATTCAGCAAGGTGTCATCCAGAAACCTGTCATCATGCATGTGTAGGATAGCTGTCACAGATGCAGAAGATCAGCATTACGGCTGCATGCAGGTAGAACGAAGCCAAGTGAAACACTATGTGATCAGCAAAGCGGCTATTTTATCTGCAGCTGGACCTGGCGGCTTGTCCGCACTGTCTCTTGACCTGTCTGGGAACTGCCTGAAACGAGCCGATGGACTGGCACCTCTGACATGCCTAACATTCCTATGTCTTGCTTTCAACGAGATCCTGAGCCTGAGTGGCGTCTCTGTGCTACGTAGTCTGGTGGCATTGGATGTATCTCATAATCATGTCTCCACACTGCGAGGCCTTGACAACCTTTCAGCTCTCACCAGCCTTGATGCCTCTCACAACGCTTTAGCAGCCCCTGAAGAGATAAACTTGCTTCGCAGGTGCACTAACACAAGTCTACATGTCTGTGTTCATACCTTCGCAGAGCCCTTGAACGATGCTTGTCTGGAATGTGATCACGTATTATGGCCGTCAGGTCAGATGTATACAGAGATCAACCTTTCCTGGTGATTTACCAACTGTGTATGCATCCCAGATGGCCACTCAGAACATTTCCTGTCTGTAGGTTCAACTCTGGGATTATCAGCTTAGATCTTCGTATGTGCCCCATGACATCGGTGAAGACGTACCATGCGCTAGCTGTGCGCAGACTACCAGCACTTACCCGGCTTGATGGCATCACAATCACTGCGCGTGACAGGCATCATGCCAACACTCGTGGGGCATCTATCTCCCCCTCTGTGCTCCGGGCTGCCTGCAAGTTCCGCCGCTCCCAACTTGCTGGTGTACCTCAAGCAGCCTCGGCAGCAGCAGCTGCTGCTGCTAATGACAGTGCAAGTGGCTCTCCTGACAGGAGGCATATCGGCAGCACTGAAGATCACCATGACACATCTGGTGCCTCTCAGGATGCACCTGCAGTTGAGGCAATGGCTCCAGCCGGTGGTACACACACTCTGTTGAAGCTACACGCAAATGCCAAACTGAATCTTCATCATGCTGATAGCACATCTACAAGTAGTGGGGAGCCACCGCTGTGTAATGCAGTTGAGGTGGTCCTACAGGTATGCGTCCTCCTCAGATCAGACTTTTCTGGGAGTGTTTCATCTGCATGATTCAGATCTACTTGACAGCCCTTGTCCATATGAAGGAATAGACATATAAACACGCTGTTGTATTCAACACACTTGCTAGTGATTTGTGCAGGCGCAGCATCTGCGCAGGCTTGAGGGGTTGGTGAAGCTCACTGGTGTGCAGCGCGCACATCTTGCAGACAACGAACTTTCCAATATTGATGGGCTTGCTAGATTGCATCTGCTCACATCCCTCAATCTTTCCGTGCGCCCTCCTCAAAACCTTTCTTGCGCACACAGCCCAAGATAGGAGGTTTCTGATGTTACGCCTGAAACATATGGTGTCAATGTGATCACACGTAGCTTTGCTCTGACATTCACGTGAGATTGGGGAGGGGGGTTTGACGGCAGTAAGCACTATCACACACTTGCTCTTTAAGTCGCCAACAATTACAACTGCACTTCCCTTTTCGTTCCTGTTTTCTGATGGCCCCTTGTGCTGTAGCAGAGCATTGACTATCTAAACCTTTGTACTGTGAAAGTCATACTTCAACCTTCCGGGCAATGCATATTGTGCAGGACAGCAGCACCAAGTACATTGGCAGGAAGAAGATAGTCTTGTCAAAGTTTAGCGTGTGATTGTTGTGTGCTTGCGGGGCAATTTGGTGTCTTCCTTGAATACTCTCAATTGTGTGCATGCAGCACAATTTGGTGTCTTCCTTGAACGCTCTTTCAGAACTGTGTTCCCTGCGCCACCTTGACATCTCTCACAACGCCATCTCCTCCCTGACACCTCTTGCTGGTCTCACGTCCGTTGAGCAGCTCTGTACAGAATCCAATGCAATCAGCACTCTGACACCTCTCTCCTCACTGTCCTCCCTGATGGAGCTTTATGCTGCCCACAATGCCGTGACTGCTACACATACATTTTCACCCCTAGATGAACTTCCCAAGCTTTATGTTGCTGACTTCAGAGGTGCGTCTGTGAATGATATTCTTTCGTTTCTATTTGTTGCAGAGGCGTGGTTACGCATGGATTGCTTGCAAGAGGGGAGGTGATACTGTCTCGCTCATGAGCATAAAACCTAACTGCACCTTCCTGCAAACCTCAGCACACCATATTAATCAGTTATCCTGCAACACAACTATTCACATTTGATGTTTGTGTTTGTCAGTATCTTAGAATATGTGTAAAGTTACAGGCATTAAAATTATAACTCCATAGAATGGCTCATGTACCAGCAAATCATCGCATGACAACTTAGCTCGACCTCGCAAAAATGACACAGGACATGCCACTACCGAAGCAATGAGTGTCTTAGAATCAAGTTCCCTGATCAATTTATGTTCTTACGTATCAATGGTGGAGCGAGGTCTTTGCAACTGTGCACAGCACAGTAGGCATTCATAGACACAAGATGGCACATTATCCCAGCCTGGTGCTGCCTATGAGACATACACACCAAGTCAAGGTCCTCAACAGCTGATTCTTCAGGCAATCCGGCAGCTTCAAGGGAGGACTACTTCTTGTATGCTGTGTTCCGCTTGAGGCGGCTCTGTGTCTTGGATGGGGAACCTGTTTCAGCAGCTCAACAAGCTGCTGCACGTAGCAAGTTTGTCGGGCGCCTCACACTGGAGTTCTTGGAGGAGCGTGCACCTGGCACAGTCTGGTCATCGTGCGCCTCCTTACTAGTGACTAGGAGGAGTAGCCATGCCCTGCAGTCTAAGCTGAGTTTAGGCTGATGTGACCGTCTTAATATTTGTTAGTAAGATAGAATGCTTCTTTTGGGCTCCTTATTATTCCCAGGTGAGGCAACCGTATCTGGATTCTACAGGGTGGTAGACCTGGACATTGGCGATTTGCGCATCCGTGACATCGGCGACACCCTGACGCCCAGTACGTTTGGTGCACTCACCGAGCTCTCACTGTCCTGGAACACACTTACGTCCGTACGTGGCCTGCTATCCCTTCCACGGCTCAAAATTTTGAATCTAGAGGGCAACCGCCTTGGTTGCGGCACGCCGCCGATCTTCAGTCGCTCCCTGCCCCATTTTGCAGCGAGTGGGTTACCTGGCACGTCAAGCATGTCCATTGTTTCTGGAAGCCCCATACCTGATGCAGCTGGTGGCAACAGCATAGCCTCTGGTATTGCAGGCTGTGCGACTGCATGGATGGGGACGTGTAGCAACAGGTGTGGCCTCATGTTATCCTACTTGTCAGATCATGCACTGCGTTACGAATCCTATGTTGTATATGCTGTGTCACATGACCAGCGATGTTGCTTTTCATCTGGTGGTATGAGGCCTGTATTGCAAGTTTGGAATGGTTGAATGTCAAACACCAGATGAATCCATGCAGTGACGTGGAACCAGGCAATGCAAACTCGCCTGTGCATGGGTCAACAGCACCTGCATCCAGCAACGACCGCATATCACAGCACCTCATTCAGTCCCCAGAGTCACATCTGATCATCGAGAAGCAGCGCATCGCACATGCTCCCACGGCTTTCAGCGGTGTGTGCCAAGTTGGGGGTGAGATTATGTCTCAGGTCCACAACTTTTGTCCCATACAAGCTACCTTATGGATACTTTGTGTTTGCTTTGAGTTTTGTTTGTATTTTAAGTTCGTTGGAACTCGTACAACAAAGTACACAAACCATCTGACAACTGTTGTGCTAGCAGTCCTGGTGTTCCGGTTATCGAAACGATTGCTGATTCCCAGCAACAACTGTTGTTACCAAAAAAGATGCAATACATATTTCTACGTCTTGGACATGCTGTGCATTTGTTGTAGGTGGAGATGTTGCCAACCGGGATATTGATCAGGTGGAAGCTGATGTGTCATTCCCGAATCTTCATGTCCTGCTACTCGGGGAGAACAAGCTGACCAGCATCGAATGTTTGGGACTCTACAAGCTCACGAATCTCCGGAGTTTATTTTTGCAGAACAACATGATTACATGTGTTGAGGGCCTCAGTTGCCTTACAGCTCTGGAAGAGTTGGTGTGTGACCTTTTTGTTAGATTCTGACTCATGCGTAACATTTTGCGCGCCTGAACAGATCTTCATGCACTGCACCTTATGAGGCTAACATGCCTTGTTCACTGCCGGCTGCAAACTGTTTGTTGCAACTTTGGTGCAGGTTCTTGACCGCAACCGCATCAAAGCGCTTGAGTTAAGCAGTCTCTCCGGATTGACTGCGCTGAGAGAGCTGCGTATGGAGGGGAATAGCCTGCGTCGCCTCAGCCACCTGAACCACCTCCCTAATCTGCGTAGCCTTCACTTGGGAGGTAACCGTATTTCGGAGTGTGTTGAGGTGGAGAAGCTTGTTGATGCTGTGTCCATTGTCGACTTGTCTCTTGCTGGCTGCCCACTCTCACGCAAGCCTGGGTACCGTACTGCTGTCCTTGTGCGGCTTGGCCACCTGCAGGTACGATGCCTCCACCATCTCACCCTGACCCTTAAGGGCCCTTAACCTACATTGAATCGCGCATGCATAAAGGTACTTGATGAAGCGGAGGTCACTTCAGAAGACCGGGCAGCAGCGTTCATTGCGCATGCCGCAGCAGAATCTGCTGCCATAGCGGCAGACACAACAACCAATGCTCTTGCTCGCAGCCCCTTGAGGGTTGCATCTCTGCATTTTTCGGAGGGTTTCGCCCCTGCTGGAGTAAAAGGAACAGTATGCTCTGGGATGGGAGTGAGTATGAATGCAGGGCAGCTGCAGAAGGCAACCCCTGGGGATGCTGATCGACTAGGGCTGATGGGTGTGGCAGTCAGCGAGCGGTTCCGCCGAGCCAAGCGGAGGTGATAGAATGATCCAGTAAACTCGTATGTGCAGCAGCGAAGTGCATATCAGCAGTGTAATGGCCTTAGTATGTTGAGGAAATGGTTGATATTACAACCGCAAGCACATTTCAAGGCGAGCGTGAACGCAATTGGATTCTACATTGGGCACTGCAGTTGCTGGCACATATCCATATCGGACAGTGGAGCAAGGACCGATCTCCGTTTCTTGCATCGGACCCATGCTATGAGGTTCGTTCTGCACAGAAACCCGTAAGCAGAAATATGTCATTCCTGACATCAGCGAGTTTCCATGCTGTGAGAAAACGTCTTTAAGTTCATGGTGTGAGAATCACTTGCATCAGAGCAATCCATTCACACGTACACAATGAGACATATTACAAGATTCACACCATTCTGCTTAACCATACTGCAAAGAACATTCAATGCACGGCGATTAGTACTGCACCACTGTCGATGTAAGGTTCACGGCGATTACCTGGGTGGTCAGAGCTCCACACTCATTGAGCGTTTGGGTATCTGGGGCATGACAGTCAATGGGCCATTCATGCTAACACTGCAGAACACCATCATAAAGGGTCTACACACCAGAGCGAGATTTCGCCGGTACTTACACACTTACTACGCACATGCTGGATCAGAATGCATAGCTCACAGTGACACAGCGTGCGACCTAGCGGAATCATCTCACCCTTGTGAAGAACCTTCAGGGACGAATGCAACTCAGCCTGAATTCCCTGCCGGGGCCTTTAGCCTGCATGATACTGAGCACACTTGTGTTGAAGGAGGACACCTCACACGACCTGCAGGCAACATTTTGCTGATAGACTGCTGCACAGGCCTGGCCTCACTTAAGCCAGCAGACAAGTACGGCCTCTCCATGATGAAAGCAGTCCCATGGTCATGACCAAACCCTCTCGCTGGGGAGGCGCAGAACAGCTAGCCCCTTGTGCCACCAGACAGGCCTTGATTTCTGAGAAAGCACCTAGTTGTCGGGGCTTGAAGCTCTGTGGGCTCCGCCAGTCATTGCTGTGCACAGGGCTTGCTTCCTGACACGCTGTGTCCGCAGATAGTGTACCATGACTGCATTAAGGGCACGTTGAGAATGTTGTGTACCCCTGTGAGCTGGGCTTTCATGGTCCCAATTGCAGGAAATGTCCACAATGTCGCAGGACAGGCGTGGATGTCCTCACAGGACCCCTGACCGCTTTGTCGACCTTCAGAAGCAACACAGGCCATCTGTGCTGTGCTTCTGGCCGGTTCAAGTGATGCAGTAAGAAGATCTGCTGGCGAATCACTCGCGACTACACCCTGCGACATGCGGCTGCAGAACTGCTTCTGTAGTCATGCGCAACCACCTGAGGTACGCCTTTATATGTGAGAGCACAACGTAACAGATACAACCTGTACAACTTGCTCTAGAGTTCAGTCTCCATTCTGGAACTCTTCAGGGAATGATTCGACTTTCTTGACATACTGTACTGGTAAAGGACCCTCACAGAGCAGCACCCCATTAGTAGACAGGTACAAGCTGACGCCGTCTGCAAGTGCCTGGATCACATTGAGCTGCAGGAGGCAGTTTGCCCACTTGTTCCCTCTTGCAAGACCTCGCCTGGTTGCAAAGTGGATGTGTGTTCTTGCCATCCTCCTCAGAAACCCGTCCTGTTGGATAATTTTCCAGGTTTCGTTGCTGGTGACGTGCACTGCTGCTACCACCTGTGAGGGGTGTGTGACAGGCGTGAGGACTGGGTCTTCAAGCTGAACACTATGGCCTTGTGTAGCACGAATACGCGGTGGCCGATGATCGAGGTCAATCTGCAAGCCAAATGAGCTGGTGTTTCGCACCGACAACTCTGCTTTGCGACGTCGTTTGGATCTGCGGAAGCAGGTGGTTAAAAAGTGACAGAACAGGCGCTACAACGCCGCTTGGGACAGGACAAAGACGATTTCGAAAAACATATTGCATAATTAATCCCACAGGAATTTGACACAGCTATGAGCCGTGCCTGAAAGCGACCCTTCTCATCGCTCTCTACAACTCGTTGAATCGCTGCAATATCCGGTACACTTCCAAGAGAGGACTTCACGACCTCGATCGGGACCCATCCACTCCCGTCCATGCAAGCAGGAGGGTGATGTCGGAGCATGCGGCTCAGCTTCTTCGAGAGTCGGATGTCCTCTTCACTCCTTCCAGCGGCACCACCAGCACGACCGCCGCGTGTTTGAGCGTTATGTGACCCTCTGGGCATTTTACTGCGCAAGAGATGGTTGAGGTAGCGCCCCACAGCCTATGACATGATTGGTCGTCCCTGGCAGGTTTAAGCACACGCTGGCGAAGAGAGGTGATATTCTGAAAGAGAAAACCAGGAGCAAAGAGTAAGCTCTATAGGAGCTCTACATGTCCAGTGACCGGCGGTGGATTCAAGAGCTGAATTCAGGCCTAGGGTTTCAAAGTGGTTCAAAAACTGTTGCAAAGAAGGAAGGTGCCTCGAAGATGGAACGAAACGCCTCAGAGTATCACAACCTCCAGTTTCGGTGCACAATTCTGATTATACCAGAATTGATAGGCAACACAGGTATACTGGCGGCGCTCCAGTACCTGGCAGGCATCATGCAGGCATGATGAGGCTGTGATGAGGCTGGCGTGCGATGGAGCCTCTCACGCCTCTGAACAGACTGCTTCGGTGATGTAGTTAACAATATTAGTTCCAGCTGCCTATTGTTAGAGCTCTGCGCATTCACTGCTGATAGTATCAAGCCCCAAGGCTTGAGTTCTGAAGGGGTGCAGAAGGAGCTGGAAATGTCACAGTCGCAAGTTGATGACGCGAACACTTTGCGAATCATGGTGTCGACAGACAACCACCTGGTGCGCTCTGGCTGCACCAATCTGTTGGTTACCAGCCTACTGCCTTGCCACAGGATACCTGGCACGACAGCCACACTGCACACAGTCACACAGTGTCACAGTGACCAAATTATCACTGTCGCATCAGTGTTATTTATGGTGTATAAAGCTCTAGAAAAGTGTCCACCCTTCTCATCCCGCCCTGGGTGGCATGCGGAATTGAACAGTCATTTCGTACTCAGGGGGTGTGGGAGCGTGACGAATGGCGTTCAGAGGATTCTTTTGAGACATTTAGCGAGGTTCTCGCCATTGCAAAGGCAGAGGCCATGGACTTGGTGCTGCTGGGAGGGGATCTATTCCACGAGAACAAGCCATCGCGGAAAACGCTTATCAACGCGCTCCAGATCATGCACAAGCACTGTCTCGGCATGGAGCCAGTCTCGTTTCAGGTGACAGACCCTTGGCTGGATGCCTTTGCAAGCAGCATGATCTGTTTCAATGAAGTCCAGATTGCGTTGAAGCTTTCTGTGTACATGAACATGAACACATTCCAGTGGTGATGTTTGATACAGCACTTTTAGATTTTTTGAAGAAGTGTCTTCGGACTTTCGTCAATACCCTGAGTAGCTCAGCGAAGAAAGATGGACACCATGGAACGCGAACCAACACCAGCACTCACCGTACCAAATGAGATGTGGGAGCCTCCCAAGAACGGTGGACTTGTAACACGTTGAACAGGGAATTGTGCAGGTGGTGAGTGACACAGGCCTCATCCAATCCGGCGTAGACAACACGCAAGACCCATGCTTGAATGTGGGTCTGCCTGTGTTCACGATTCATGGAAATCACGATGATCCTTCTGGCCCGGAACACTTTTCTGCTGTTGATGTGCTCTCCTCCATCCATTACGTTAACTACTTTGGCAAGCAAACGTTCTGCAGAGATGAGGAAAATGACATTGGGAAGATTAAGATGTCGCCTCTGCTGCTTGTCAAGGTACTTTCTCACAACTTCAGCTCGTGATAAGATGCCAACGCTCTTACTCCAGTCCATGTTCCTGTCTTGCTGCTGTGCTTGCACTGTCCTCACAATTGTGCCCAGCATTGTGCCCAGCACAAGTGTGCACAGCACCAACTGGTTCATGCGGTCCAAGCCTATGCAGCCCTCACCGTTGCCCGATCAGAATCTGTGAGCCAAACCACCTCCCACATTGAAATCTTTCGTTTGTGTAGCTCTTAGATGAGTCTAGCCAGTGCTTCTGGGGGCGTCTGTGGCCGGGTAGGCAAGCTCTTGCTGTGCAAAAGCTTCTAGGCAGGCTTCACTACTGTGTGGTTCATTTAGTGCTCCCGTCCACATGTCATCAGGATGCGAGTGTAAACCAGCAAAATCGTACATTACTGGTGGGGTTTTGAAAGTGATATGGTGAAGCTTAATGTGCAACATGTAATACAGCATGTGTCTTGGGTTCACACAAAATGCCATCTTGTTTTGCATCTTTGAAGCCTCTTTATTCAGCTCTTCATGCCACGAAACTTTGTGTCGCAGGGTGAAACGAAGCTGGCAATCTATGGGCTGGGATTCATGCGAGAAGAAAGGCTTGCACGATCGTTCCAGATGCCAGGACAGGTCTGCTCTGCCAGAGACTACTGTGCTTCATCAGCCTCGCATAGCATCAACTTTTCAGCTTCATGTGTTCTTGGCAGCTCTGATAACGCATCGTATCAGAGCTGCCAATCTCTGTAGGCAAGGCCTCACCGTCTTGATCGTGACGGCGTGCGTCCTTTGATTAGCTTCTTTCTTTCTTTGGATGCCTCCATTTTTATTTCATCCTTCAGCAAAGTTGGAAAGCAAGCAGCTGTCCATGACTACGCAGCTGCAACCTTCTCCATGCACTCTTGTACATGCTTTGCCGCATTGCTTCGATTCGATTCTTTCTGGTGCTGGTTTCAGCTGGTATACTTTCATTGCATTGACCGGATCGCACAGCCCCTGTGGTTTGATTCTGTCGTTATGAGTCCGTGGTTAAAGGGTATTTAGATGAGTCATAACCTGATCCATAATACATGACCTGAAAAGACACCTTGGGGATCACTTCACAGTGCACTGCATCCGATTACTGAAGGTTGTGCATCTTTAAAACCAACGCGTTGCCATGGAGCAAGGACCACGTTTCCCAGAATAAGTTTCTCAACCTCAAGCACCTCAATTTTCCATTTTTATGTTACACAAACCATCACACTCAAAACGACGAGGCCTAAACTCTTGCAGCAGAATCAAGCAACAGCAAGTGCACGGCTGGTGTGAGTACAGGTAGTTTGGTTGAGACCTACAGAGGAGCAGGACATCTGGTTCAACATCTTTATTCTGCACCAGAACCGCGTGCAGCACTACAAAACGGGCCCTGGGCAGAAGGCCCGCAGTGTGCAGGAGGCAGACTTGCCAGAATGGCTGGATATGGTCCGTTGCAGGCTCAGTGTTCACACTACATGTGGAGATCGTGTCAGGTTTTTTTGTTAAAGGCAGTAAGTAGGCAAGAAGCCAAATAGCCAACTGAAACCAGCACGAAAACCCACACGATTCACTGGAATCGAACAACAGCTCGTCTCAAGCAGTGCAACGCCAAAGACTGTTGTAGCATCCCTGTGTGCTGATGGGTGAGCTGTTTGGATGTGATCGAGCACGCAGCTGATCATGGCATCTGAATGTGCAGATTGTTTGGGGTCACGAGCACGAGTGCAAGCAGACTGAGGAAGAGTCGAAGCTTCCCAACAAGGCCTTCAACATTCTGCAGCCAGGATCTACAGTTGCAACGTCTCTGAGCGAGCCAGAGTCCAAGCCCAAGGCCTGCTTCTGCCTGGAGGTCTGCAACCAAGCATACAGGCTCACCACTAGGCAACTACGGACCGTTCGGCCCTTCAAGTTCAAGGCAGTGCGTGTCACTCTCTTTGCACCTGATCTTGACAGCAGATGCTCGCACAGTCAGATCATGTTCTTGTACTGCCTGGTTCAGTTGTGCCCACGTCAACGATGAAGCTCCTGGGGCTTGTTGCTCTTTCTCAGAGCAGCGCTATCACTATGTGTACTTGAGATGCTAGTTTGGCAGCCCGCAGGTGTCTCTAGCAGAGCTTGGAGCGGAACCAGGCAACCATGAACAAATAGAGGAGTTACTGGTTGAGCAAGTGAATGCTCTGATCGAGGAGGTGGAGCATGAGAGGGCCGCTGCACCCTCTGATCCTCTGAGCCAACCACTCGGCCCACCCCTTCAAGGTATTTTGCAGCCTCCTCTCAGCCCTAAATTGAAGGCCTGAAGCGAAATTTTCCCTCTCAAGAAGTTGTGTATCACGGAAAGTTGTGCGTTTTAAGCATCTTGTGCATGAGGATGAATTCATGCTTACCGTGCCCATGTGCATGCAGAGCAGGAGCAAGTTGCTCCCAAGCTGCCTCTGATTCGTCTGCGTGTGGACTACACAGGGTTCTCAACCATCCACACTCTCCGGTTTGGGCAACGGTTTGTGAACAGGGTGGCGAATCCTTCCGACATTCTATTGTGGGCGAAATCTAGTGTCAGGTGTGGTGCTTCATGCCTGCGTGTCCCATACCAACTTCGATATGTGTGCAATATTCATGCTAAAATTGCATATTTCTGATGCAAAAGGCCTTATTGTACATACGTTCTTACTATCGCTCAGAGTGCTGGGAAAGACTTTCGTGAGGGTGCTGTTGTGCCATTAGAGTGAAGCGGAGATCCTTACATGTTGGCTGCTTTGGCTATTCGGGTTTTTGACTATTCACTACCTTCCCGGTTTGCGAAATGGACATACGCTCTGTAGCTGATGTCGCTTCACCTGTACTGTGAGTGGTGACTGCATGGATCGGATATCGATTAGCAAGTGCATCAGGTTCATTCGACCATGCGCAGTCTAGCACCGCAACTCTCGCCACTGCATTGCAGGAAACCGAAGCAGGCAGCAGCAGCCACCGACATTCAAGACATGCCAGCTGCCCTAGACGACACACAGATTGAGGATCTCGTGTCAGAGTTTTCCGGGATTCTTGAGATTGTCCCTGGTGTGTCACCCCCGCAGTTGCTGTTGATGTAGCTCTGAACTTCTTGTGCACCTTTCACGCTTGCACTGCATGTGCCGAGTCGTAGTGCTGTCATACTGGCACTCCTCCTTCTGTATCAAAACACCCACTGCATGTACAGCTGCTGTCTGGCAGCTGCCTGCTGCACAGTTGGGGTCAGCGGGTGTGCTGTTCTGCAGCGCCAGAGATTGGAGTTGCTCTGAGGAGGTTTGTGGACAAGGATGAGAAGCAGTCGCTGAATGACACCTTCAACCACATCCTCTCCAACACTGCAAAGGCTGCACTGGAAGACCTTGCTGCTACAGGTGGGCCCGCCTCGTGCACGCGGATTCGTTTTTACCCCTTGATGTTGTGACATCTAGTGTCTGTAAGACAGGGCGACACTCAAGTTTTCCCTTTTCTGTTCCCCTTTTCTTTTTTCAGACACCACCGCTTGTCGTGTTGATGTGCATGTGTTGCGACACCTATCTGTGAAGCTGGCCCGTGTCATTGCATAGTGTATGTATGCCAGTAGACCGCGTTGTCCCCTGTCTTCTTTCTATCATGCACCTACCAGCTGAGGGGTTCAATGTACAGTTGTATCATTTTATTCTTATAACAGGGCAGAACATAAATCTGATTCATTGACCTCGGCGCGAATAATTAGTTGCTTTTTGGCGGAGCTGGCGAAACTTAATATCTGGAGCACAATCATGGGTTGGCCGAAAGTTTTGGATTTGTGGCGAGAGGGAATCGACTGATAACCAAAATTGTTAGAGAAATTGTCAGGAAGTGTCGGAGAAATCGCGATTGTGCAAGCACAGCAAGCAGCGGGTGTGGGGGGCGCAGCTCAAGCAATATTAGTTTTCGCGCCCATCTCGTGAGATGAAAGTGACATTGGCAAATGTTTTTTTAACCTCAGTACACCTGTTCAAAGATTACAAAGTTTCCTTGGTCGGAGAAGATATGATTATGACTGGAGAAATGGAGCAGGTAGGTTTGAAAGAGGAACACGGCAACAACCTTGCCGAAATACTTTAGTACAAAAATTGGCATCATCGGCAAGCTCACTGAAGCAATACGATACACAAATCATCAGCCAAAGGCCAATTATTCGCTATTATTCCTCAACTTTCTTGTATTGGGTCCTGACTTCTGGCACACTGCAAAGCCAGCCAGTACACCGAGCTTCTCCATAAATCGATACCTCAATAGAAATCAATGGAAACTATAATCATGTGATCACCACCTCAGTGACAAGAGGTGTGCAGCAGAAGATGAGGCGAGGGTGGCAGAGGGAGAGGAGCAGGACACCGCAGCACACAAGCGCGTTGTGGATGCTGTACACAAGGCTGGCAAGCGGCTACAGGAGGAGGCTGAGCAGAGGTTCGCAGACGAAGGCTACGAGGCACAGTTTCTGCAGCAGAGTGCGGCGCAAGGCGCTGAGGATGCCGCAGGCGGTGGCGCAGCAGGTGCGCACACCCCTCGTTCGTGTTCTGTGAAGATGCACCCCTTGATTTAAGCTGTTGGTGATGTACAGTGCATGCATTGCTGCGCTGTGAGGTGTAGGGTGTCTGGTGATAGTAGAGTCTGAAGACTGAAGGCGCCGAGATTCTAGAACAATCTGCAGTGGATTGCAGGGGCAATCAGTGATGTGGGCATCGGTGCGGCGGCCGATTTTCATACTGTGAAGTGGTTGTTCACAGTGGCGGTGTGCGCAGGGGAGGAGTCGCAAGAGGAGGGCTCAGACCAAGAGGACTCGCAGGAGAATCACACAAAGGCGTCTAGGAATAAGAAGTCTGCTGCTGCTGCGCGGGGAGGAGCCCGTGGAGGGAGAGTGGGGGCACGTGGCCGGGGCAGCCGCGGCGGCAGGGCTGCTGGTGGTGCAGGGGCTGCAAGAGGCACCGCTTCGAAGGCAACCGGCAAGAGAGCAGCAGCAAAGGCTGCTAGTGCAGGTGGCAGGGGCTCCCTGACACCTTTCCTGTCACAAGGCACTCAACGGTGCGCACACATGAGCTGTTCCCTGTGCTCATAGCAGGCGCCTCCTCCCACTGCTGCAGGTCGTCTGTTGCTGTTGGATGATCGCTGTTGGATTCCACTTGGGAGTCCGCTTGTGTGACTCAGAAGCAAGCGTGGTGGTCACGCTTAGCACATTGCGGGTTCGTGTGTCACATGGAGGCACCCACGTCCCACCAAGTTGCAACTGGCATGATGTGAATTGATGTGAACACGCAGGGGAAAGGCAACAAGACAGCCCTGCAGAAAAGCTTTGGATGCACCTTACCGTTGCCTTCGTTTTTTAGGGCTATCGTTGCCCTCGTTTTTCTTTTCACGTGCTTGGAGGTGTTCCAGCAGTACAGCCTCAGTGCCTTTGAGGCGTGTATGCATGTGCAGGCAGCAGGGCGCAGCGGCCTCCAATGCACGAGCACAGCAGCACTTGCGGCAGGCAGGGCTGGAGACACAAGACACACAAGCCGTGCAGGCCTCTGGTGGTAGTGATGAGGACATGCATGACGAAATTGAAGACCCCATCGAGGACAGCGACGATGAGAACGCCGCGCATAGACCTCCACGTGGCCGGCGGTGGCTGGCCAGTGACAGTGAAGAGGATGTTGCTGTCGTGGCGGACAAGGGTAACGTAGCCAGCACCAGTAGAGTTAAGAAACGTGCGAAGGTGGGTGCTCCCGGTGGCGCGCGGCGGAGGAACAGATGACTCGCAACTCGAGTTGGGGCAGAATTGTGAATAGCTTTTTTCATTCATATATATTGAGATGTATTCGGTTTTGGAAGGCGATACTTCAAAGTCCTTCCACGGCATTTCGAAGGCGAGATGCCAAAGGATTCAGTGGGAACATGATGCATCTTTACAGGCTCTCGCAGTTTCATTTTGTGCCAGCTGTGTACAAAAAAAATCATGTAGAACACAAAAATCATGCAGCATGGCGTACGCAGATGTAAATACCATGGATACCAGACACACGTTTCACCACGATATCTGCAGTTTGCTGAAAGTACCCAAAACTTATGGAATCGCAGCTGCCGGGCTCCTTGCCTCCTCGGCATCATGCTGCTCCATCTCATCTATGGCCTATATCGGCCTGCGACACATGAACAAAGGGGAAGGCGCCGGGCTGACACCGATGAAACGACAAGAGAGGGTGAAAGGGGTGGATTCCATACTTTGGCAGCTCTTCACAGACCCGAAAGAAGCACACGTACGTGTTCGGTACTGGAACACATCAAGTGTTACATCTTGTTATATTAGGGCTAGCTTATTAGGATCATGTTCTTTTGGGTTGTGTAGGCTTTTGTTTTATCTCTGTCCAATCATGTGTGGCCCGCCTTCCAGCAGTTGTGCATGTTTGCCATAGACGGTTACGGAGCATCGTGTATTGTGTTTCCAAGAGCAGAAAATACTGTTTCCTGTATTACACATGTGGAAAAAGTTCAATCCACAGAAACGGTTAATCTTCAGATTTTCGCATTTTGTCAGGTAGAGGCTCCTGGAAACCTGTGATAAAGGAAACTTCAAGGATCCACAGGGACTTTCCTGCACATCCGCTGCACTAAGTTGATGTGTTTACGAACGAATGAACCATTTCTGTAAAGAACAGCTATCGGTGTTTCACAAGCAGCCGCTTGTCTCAATAACCACCTTGGTCGTACGCTCACATAGAAGATCCTGTCCACCAGTACTCTTGCAATGCCATGGGGTTGTACTCCTCACACTGAATCTTGCCCCATTGTTGACCATGCCAGAGTCCCACATATTGATATATGTGGGATCATCCTTTCACACGGCAAACCACACCAGGCTCGGTTTGTAGAGATGGAGAGCAGGGAAGTACATTCCTGTGCAGTGGGCATGAGCCTCCACAGCCAGCACACATTCTCCAACACCCCACGGATACTTGCAGGGGTCATGATAAGCACTCTGAAGCACTTGGACAGTTCTGGAGGCCAGACCATCCCACGCCTGGAAAGATAAGGCTGAAGAGCGCACAAGACAGTTTACAAAGAAAGCCAATTCCAAACACTGCAATGCAGCTACCACCAATCCAAGAACCACCATGGCATTGATATCCCCAGCTTCCAAACAAGTTCCAAGTGACTGGAGGCAATATGTGGTACCCAAACTGGACAGTTCCAACAACTGTATACTGGTCCAAAAGCATGGTTTTGGTGACGACACCAAGTTGATCACAAGACGTGTTGAGATCGGTGTCCGCAGCAAAGAAGAGCATGCTTCAGGCCCTTCCATGCATGACAGGCCCAAGCCTTGTTCTTCCACCCTGCAGGCCTGCAAACTGTGATCTCCATAACCACAGATGCTGTTGGTTGCAGCGTGAAGGGGTGCTCGGCTGGAATAGTCTCACAGCCTGCCACGCGGTCCTCTACGCTGTCTACGTTGACACAAACAGCCCTGCTGTCAACCTGCACAAGGACACATGATGAGAGATGATTGGTGCCCAGAGTTGAAGCGTCTGCACAACAATAAGCAGGCACCAGACCCAACATGCACGATCACATGCATTTACTATAAACTAGTGCAGAAACCACTCGGGCAGGTCCTTGGCTGTACACACTGCGTACATGTGGAGTTCAATGCCACAGCATCCCAGGCTTGCTTGATGCAACAACTAATTGGCACACACACAGCAGCTGACTGTAGCTAACCTCAACGTCGATGAGGGTCAGTGCCTGTGCGACCTTCTCATCATGCACTGCATGCACCTGATTGTCTCCGGCCTGGTCATCCTCCAGATCACATTTGCTTCCGGCCATGCCAACATCTTCCGGTCTTTGCTGCGGAGCAGCTGCAGCTGGCTCGTCTCCCATGGACTCTTTGTCCCAAACATGATTGCTTGGCGGCAAGCTCCAAGAGGCAGCTGCTATCAGGATGGTGGTGCATGATTGCACCTGTAGACACACTAAGACACACCTTCAAGTGTGCTTCAGAACCACAAACCGGCTTCATGACGCGATTGTGGATGTGGTACGCAGGCACTTGTGGAAGGCAGCGGCAGGAACGGTGCAAAGCGAAGGTCACACATCTGCAAGAGAAGGCAGCGCGCTCATGGTGATACCCCATGTGCCAGCCATCCTTGCCTGCAGGCTCCTTGTGCTGCCCACGTGTGTCAGTGGAGACGCACAGCAAGATGGCGCCATTCCCGTGGCACCGTTCATATCCCACATCCCTGGAGTGCTGGTCATCCACCACGATCGTGAACAGCTTTGACCAGTGTGACACTGAGATCGAAGCTTGAAGGCAGTACTGTTGCTGCTGGCATCCCAAATGGACGGACGAGGGAGCCAAGGCAGCACTGCCTGCGAATCCCCTACTTTCCAGCCTGCAGCAGTTCCTCGGAACATTATGCATGCATCCTTGAAGCTCCACAGGCCGGTGCTTTCCCGGAGAGCTTGCCCAGATATACGTTCACAACGACCTGTGTTTGTATCGTTGCGACGGCTGTCCATTTTCTCATCGGTGCAGCGAGCAAGCCCTATGCTGTTTTCCCAGAACCGGAGAACACGCTCATTTCGAAACACCATGCTGATGGATGCCTCGACTACCAGGGCATCCACCTGCAGATTCCGCAGCACAGCCACCAGGGCCTGCGCGAAGCTGGTGCCCAGGTCCTTACCCCGGTGCTCGCCTGAGATGGCGAAAAATGGTAAGTAACCAAACACTGGCCCAGTAATATACAGCAGCGCGGCACCTGTCACCACTGACGCAGAATCATCCAAGAGAGCGATTTGCAGTGCGCTCCGGCTGTCCAAGTTCAATGGAAACTTGGCATTCTTGCACGCTCGCAGGTTCTCACCACCGATTGCTGAGAGCGGGCACTCGGAACCGAACTCCAGCTGCAGCAGCCTTCCAATCACATACCTGACGCTTGCTGCTGAAAGGTCCCCCTCGGGTGTGCCAGCAGCTCCACACTCAATGTGAAGATTGACGAACTGCTGGCCTTGTTCATCACAAGGCCAGGCGCGGACACCCAAGAGTTGTTGAGGGCCATCAGCTGCAAGGGATTGCACGAACTGGTGGCTAAGTGGGGCGACAAAAGGGTCGTCTTGGAACGTTGCCAGTTTCCCAGTGCTAGGATAGTGTACCTTGTGCTAGCTCCAAGAGATCAGCTCATGCAGTGTTGAGCACTCCACGTATGTAGATGGCTGCACAGCCTGTTGTGTGGAGCTTTCCAGCGTCTGCTTCGCCTGCTCCACTGTCGAGCCTTCGATGGCATTTGGCACTCTCTGGCGATCGGAACCGCTGGAGGGAGCAGAGAGAAAGATGCCCTGCAGAGGATCGTGGCTGGGCTGAATGCCATGCGAGCGGCCAGGATGCAAGTTGCCTTCAAAAGTATTAAGGCTCTGCTCAACAGGATGAAAGCTGTCGTGAACATGAGAAAGGTTCCGCTGGTCAGAACATGAGCTGCGCTGCCCCAAAGTTGAGCCCTCAAACTGTGACACTTCCTGGCCACAGGACACGCTTGAGGGAACAGAAAGAAACACAAAGCTGTTCTCACTGGGATCTGAGCGGTCAGGATGGAAACTGCCTTGGAAGGCACCAAGGCTCTGCTCAACAGGCCGACAGCTATCTTCAACATGAGGAAAGTTGCTCTGAACAGAACAGGAGCTGTGCAGCTCCAAATTCGAGCCCTGAAACGGACATGGCGATTCCTGGCGACAGGGATCGCTGGAGGGAACAGAAATAAACCTGTCCTGACCTGGATCAAAGCTGTGCTGAGCTGGATGTGGGTGGTCAGGATGCAAACTGTCGTGTACACCACAGAGGCTCTGCTCAAAAGGACGACAGCTGTCTAGAACATGAGGAAGGCTTCTCTGCAGTGAACAGGAGCTGTGCTGCTCCAAAGCTGAGCCATCAAACTGACTGGACAATTCCTGGCCATAGCACACGCTGGAGGGCACAGAAAGACTCACGGCGGGATCAAAGCTGTTCTGAGCGGTACATGAGCGGTCCACGCGGAAATTGTCTCGGAAGGGGTGGAAGAAGCTCTCGTGAACTGAACTAACCCAGCTCTGAACATGATGGTATGGGTCCTCGACAGGATAGAGGACATTCTCAGCGGCAGGAAACGTGGGTTGAGCAGGATGAAGGCTGTTGTGACGAGGACGGGTGGACACACAGTCTGCACGAAGAGCATGGAAGCTATCTTGGACACCATAGACGCTGCTCTTAGCTCCAAAACATCTGTTCGAAGAGGAATTAAGGCCGTCCTGAGCAGGACGGAGGCTGTCGTGCTTCGGGATGCCGCTGCGCTGCGCGTCAGCAAGGGTGCAAAGCTCTTCGAAACCACCCTCTTGCACGATCGTGGGTACAGCTGAAAGCGCCTCCCTGCACATTGTTCACATTGGGGACAGGCTTTGGAGGTTTCCCAATGGGTACAAGGCCAGATTGCACGCAACTGCACTCGGATTCTATGAGCATCACAGGTAGAGTCGCGCACTGCTGATTGGTAGACATTGTCAGTACAAAATCAGTGTCAATTAGCAGCTGTGCGTGTACATGCGAAGTGGAAGGTAACAGTACAGGAGTGTAACATGAGTGTATCAGGTGTAGCAGACTTCAAGTAACCGCCCCGAGGAAGGTAATTCATTTCATCAATCGTGTGTGCTGGTCATACACGTGTGTAGATATGTCAGCCAGGCCTGGCCAGGAGAGCGTTTCAGCGCTGAGGAGACACTGAATTTATCACGTGACAGGACGCATACATGTATACTCGAGCTTATTCGCATACTATACTAGTTCTCGAGCGGACTCTGGAATTTAGGGAAAGCACGGGGCAAGTAGGCAAAAACATGACGAGGGACCTGGGATCCTGGGGCCCCTGGGGGGCGTGTGTGCTGGGGGGGGGTCTGTATGCGCCTGTAGGCGCATTTAGAAGTCCCTGGATGGGTGGGTAAGTGGGTAAGTGGTTTTGAGATGGGCCTCGGCCTTCACACCTATAAAATCGGTCACTTCAAATGGTGGAAACAGTTTGGTGGGAAAAAAAAGTATCAGGGATCACGCCAACCCCAAAGGGAATGGGCCTCAGCACTCCGAGGAGTGGGGGAGGAGGGGCAGCCACTTAGGACAGCCCCAGCCGAAACACAGGAGGGAAATTCAGGAGCAGCCAGATCAGAAACGGGCAGAGGGGGGCGTAGACGGGAGGAGAAAGAAGGCGCGGGGAGGGAGGAAGTAACAGAAGGAGGGGAAGCGGAACCAGGGTGTATACCAGGGGAGGAGGGGGACGGACAGTTGAACGAATAAGGTCAGAGGCAACGGCAGAATGCTCAGCAACAAGCCTGAAGAGAGGGCCACGCAAACACGGGGGTGGCAAGCGGTATTCAGCAGGGGCAACTTGGAAGCCAAGGAGACAGCGCACCGCAGCTAAGGACACGGCATCCGTACCCACGTGAGACAGCAAGGAAAGCTGGGCGATGATGGGAGAAAAAGCGGTACTGTAGGCAAAAGCAGAGGATAGGGAGTCTAAGAGAGATGACCACCGCGCAAGGAAAGGGTGAAAGGTGCCGTCAGTGCCAATGTCAGAGCAGAAAACAGATTGTGCATGAGCCGCAACCAGCGGGAAGAAAGCAGTGAAAGGCCGACGCCAGAAATAGCGTGCTGGTCGGCACAATGCTGGGACACTGCACAAGGCAACATGGCGTCCCCCAATAGATGAGCACGTCGAATGGCAACGAGGGGTAGAGCGAGGTCAGAAGAAAGATCAGTGTAGCTGGGGCGGCAATTTTTTTCTGCGTTGGGTAGATGCGAAAAGACCGAGGGCGAGGGGAACACGTTTATATCTGGCAGCATGGGTGAGGAGGCTAGCGCCTGCAGGCGGGCAGAGCGGCGGCGAGGGGCTGGTAGGGTGGAGAGCGGTGTGGAAGAATGAGATCCAGCGAGAGAGCAGTGTGTGCCGCTCGAGCGAGCAGTGTGTGCCCAGCGTGCCCGAAGAACTCGGGCAGCAATGTCCGTGTTACGTGGACGTGGTTCAGAGGCGGTAGAGCCAGGCCACGCAGAATCTAAGACCGTGTCAGGGAAGTGAAGATGTAGCAAGTCTTTAACACGTTGCCGCCAACGGCAGGTCGGGGGCAAGTCAAACAGGCATTGGCGAGAACGGGAGACATTCCTACCAGAGGCAGTGATCATTAAGGCAAGCCTACGCATACGTCGGGTCAACATGTGTCTGGTCAGGCCCACATGTGTCCTGTCAGGCGTTCAGAAATGTGTGGGAACTGCCACAGGGGCCCATACACAAGCAATCTTCAGGTGGCATGCCACTGGGGGGGGGGGAAAGAAGAAAAACAGAAAATTTTGAAGTTGTGCTACCGACAACGGATGCAACCGACAACGGAGGGAAAGGAAATGCGGCAAATATTTTGCCATCACGCATTGAGCGCCCATACTCTTTACGGCGGGTCTCGAGTGGTCTCTAGCACTAGTACTGCCACCGCGGTGCACCGCGTCACCGTCACATGCTGCGAGCCGCCGGAAGGGGGCTTCAGCTCTGTTTCCGAAGTAGTGGCATGCCATGGCATCTCTCCCCTTCAAACGCACCTGGCAATCATAAAGTAAGTACTATTTTTGTTCAGCTAAAAGTTGTGTCCACTTAGCAACCATGACGAAGAAACGAAGGGCCAATGGAAGGAACAAGCCGGCAGGTGCTCGCGGGCACGTTCGCCGTGTGCGTTGCGAGGCCTCAGGCGTTCTCGTACCCAAGGATAAGGCTGTTAAGCGTTTCCTGGTGAGGAACATTGTGGACGCTTCCGCGATCCGTGACATTCAGGACGTGTCAACCATCGACGGATATGTGCTGCCCAAGATATACAGGAAGGTTTACTATTGCATTTCAGCAGCTATTCATTCCAAAGTTGTACGCGTTCGATCGCGCAGGGATCGCAGAAACCGCGAGCCTCCCAAACGGTACTTTCCTCGTGAGAGGAAGGACTAGCTTGGCAAGGTGGAGCTGCACAGGTGAGCAATGCCTACGCATCGATCATGTACTTGCACGTGCCTAGTCTCTTCTGCTGAAGTAGTATTCCACAGTTGGGCGGGTGAGTTGAGTATATTGCAGAGGGCCCCACGTTCTGGCGTGGGAAAAGCTGCATCTCATTTTCTGGCGCTGGTAGTTCGCTGTCCTAGTGGCGGTCTCTCGCCCCCATTCCATGCTCCTCAGAATTCAGAGTTGACGACGCATATCCAACGTGTGACACGACAATGGTGTCATGCCAAACCCTTGAAGTTTTTGTTGTGTCCTCTTCTTGGTTCCTGGAAGCACATGATCAAGGCCCTCGTGCAGGGCCTGCCTGTTCCCTCGGCCGACGCTGCCTCCACCTACGGCGCCTAAGCAACCTTCCCCCCCTCTCACTATACCGCACCAAACCCACCACGCACCGGCCCCGGCCCCCGGTGATGGCCCGCCCGAGTCACATGGCCCGCCTCCCGTGGCTGCTCACCGCCGAGCTCCCCTGGGCGCCGGTGGGGTGTTGGTAGCCTGCCCCTGTGGGCTGGGTGTTGCGCCCTAATCCTGTCCGGTGTCATGGCGGTGCTGCTGGTCTGTGCCGCTTGTGTGCAAGTACAGGAAGCTTTCGCTTGATGCCTTTCGTACTAGGTGCTCTGGTAGGTTCTGCGGTGCGGTGTTATGTCATTGTTGCTCTGCGTTTAGTGGTTACATGGTTATGTTCTTGGAGATGCTTCCAGACCTATGCGCTTTGTGTGGTACCGTGCCGCGCCACTGTCGATGTAACTTTCTCATGTTTGTGGCGAGTTTCTGTGTATGATAGGTGTCTATCCCATCAGGTGAGCCTTTGGTGCGACACCCAAATCCCAACACCAGCACATTGTCCCGTTCCTCTTGAATAGGAGTGCTTCCGAGGGCCACAATGGCCCATCTCTGGTTACAGCAGCAGCAATGCGACAGCTGTAGATTTCGGCATGCTGTGCACCTGACCAGGCACAATGCGCATAACCGGAATAGTGCAAGCGAGGTTAAAAACGCCTTGCAAGTACAGTGCTGCTGACAACCAGGGCTGAGCGAAAACATAGCCAGTTGTGCTCCTTACCAACAGAGATTTCTGTCGATACACTGCAATGCAACTCACGTTCACTGAGCATGCCGGTTTGAACACAGACAAGATGCCCGTTCTGACTACGAGTGAAAATAACGTCGATAGTGGCGCGGCACGGATGCACACAAAGCGCATGGGACTAGGAGCAGCTTCAGGAATATAACCTTGTAACCACTAAACAAAGAGCAAGAATAATGACACAACACACGAGGTAGAACCTATCACACACAGCAGCGCCTGCCAGATCACAAAGTACGAAAGGCATCAAGCGTAAGCTCCCTGCACCTACACACAAGCGGCACAGATCAGTAGCGCCACCATGACACAGGACAGGATCAGGGCGCCATACCTAGCCCGCAGGTGCGGGCTACTGACACCTCGCCGGGGGCGCCGCGCATGGCACCCGCCGGCAGACTTGCCAGGGGAGCTCGGCGGTGAGCGAACGCCGGATTCAGGGGGCGCTGGCACCAGCATATGGGAGGTGCTTAGGGGGCGCCGAGGCTGCCGCGGGAGGGAGGGGGCGGTGCCGAGAGGGCGAGGGCCGCGGGAAGCGGGGGCCGTGCAACTTGGGCGGGCCATCAGCGGGGGAGATGGAGAAGCTGAATGTGGGGTCCCTGGGGGAAGTGCTGCGGGTGGAGGGTATTCAGGCCACGAGTTCGTGCTGGCCAGGATGGGGTGGCCTTGCATTCCGGCGGTTGAAGTTGGCTGGGGGACGGCGGGAAGCGTGGGGCGGGCGGGCTAGAAGAGCTGGGGGGGAGGGGGCGTGCCCGGGGGGCAGGAGTTGGGCTGGTCGTGCTGGATTGGGGGGCTGGGCTCTGGTGCGGTGTGGGCGGGCTAGTTGTGCTGGGAGGCAGAGGCTGCAGCGTGTGGGGAGGGGGCGGGCTGGTCGTGCTGGTAGGGGGCGTGTGTGCGTGGTGGTGAGGAGATGGGCTGTTTGTTCGTGGCGGGGTCGACTGTGGGGTGTAGGGCGCGGGCGGGCCTGCTCGGCGGGCGGGGGGAGGCTCCTGGTAGTGGCGATGCATAGTGGGGCTGGTTGTGTTGCGGATCTGGGGACTGCGTCGGGGGCCGAGCGAGGGACAATGTTGCCGGGGGCGGGAGAGGGGGCCCTTCTGCGGGGAGTGGGGGGCGCGGCGCGGCATCGTCTCATGGTGCTGCAGGCGGGCTGCCTGGCGGACATTCGGCTCCCAGTGGTGGCTACCCCTGATCTGCTATGCAAATTTCGCCAAACGTGGACAGTTCGCTTGTGGCGTGAAATGATGCGATCCTGGATAGTCCGACAAGTCATCGAATGGTGGCCACCGGAGTTGGTGTCCACATGGCGCCCGCAGTAGCACTGCAGCAGGTCGTCGGTGTGTTGGTGGGGGAGGGCCAGTCCCAGGCGGAGGCGGACGTTGGTGGCATACTCATCGGCCGTGAGAGTGAGGGCGGCGCATGTGGGAAGGTTGGTGAGCCAGATGGTTGCGGGGCCAGATGGTAGGATCGCTGTCTACGAGTGTTCCCAGCAGGATAGGATACGCGCCACAGCTGCGTCGTACACAAACACTACATTCTTTTAAATCGCTGTAGAAGGTTCAGGTACACTCATGTGAGACACTGTTCGAACCTAAGGAGGGAATATCAAGCACAAAACCATGCATCTTCTTGCATACCTGTTGCACTGAACTGATGTACCTGCGAATACACAATTTTGAAGATCCACTGCTACGCTGTTCTGCCCCTATCAGTGTCAAACATAATTCCTTTGCGAACACAAACTTCTCAGCATGCAAACAAACAGCATGCCATGATGCTAACAACGTTAGCAACCCCTTCAAACGTTGCTCACAGTTTCCAGCGGCCTCTTGAGAGTCTAGGGCAACCATGGGGCTGCTGTGTGCCCCATCCTGATGCATACATGCGCCTGAAGCGTCCGAAAGGTGTATGGCAGCAAGCTGGGACGCCAACATAGACTGCACTTGCTTATGCGCAGCATCATTCACCAGTTGCACATCAAGAGTGCCACCTTGGCGGCAATGGTGCAGCGTTTTGGTCAGGCAAAAAGTAGCCGCTTGTTTGTCCAGGGTTCTTGCACAGTCGCCACATTCCTCAGTGCTAGCCTGCACACACGCAAGCAGTCCCTCACTCCAGCATACTGGCTTTTCTTTACTCTAAAACTCCTGAGGAATTGCAAGCGGCAGGACACCTGAGCATAGTGAAGGCTTCATACAGCCCTGCCAGAGCTTGCACATTACATGAACAGGTTAGATCTCAGCCCTTCAGCAGCAGCTCACCTGCTGGCCATGCCGAGTAATTCCTGCATCTGCAATCCAAAGCTTCACTGCAGGCAGGTTTTTCACGGTTGTGACACCTGCTGGGGCACTATCTGCTGACGTAGCAAAAATAGACCGGAACTGTGGAGCAGTTTTCTGCTTACTCTTTCCGCCTTTCGATTTCCCCGCCTCTTGGATCTGTCTCAAGCCTGCCTCAAACGCACCCTTCTGTGCTCTGATACCAGATCCAGCAGCAGCAGATTTGGGCTTGCTAGGCGGTAGTTTGCTGCTTGAAGGGCGGCGCGCCCCGAACGAATGCAAACCATACTCGCGCATGAGCTCCAAGCGCATTGTGGCAGGCAGGCTGTCTAGGACTGACATATCCAGTTGATGAGCAGCTGGCAATGCCACAATCGGTCCAGAATCATACGAAAATGCAGCTGTTGCAGCTTCTGGAGAAGTGCCCCTTGCGACAGCTGGACACTCTTCTCCAGGGAGAGTGGCAGCCGCTTCACTCTTATGAGATGTCTTGACATCGTGTTCGTCTTCCGAAATTTCTGCACAGTCTGTCTTTTGTTGCAAATCTGTTGAAACAGATGAGAAGCTCTGGGGGGGGGGCAGTAACAGCTAATGTGCACAACCTGCTTTACTATGGCAAGTTACTGCCATGCCGGATAGCATTGGACCAACACTGTTCAATGTGCAACCATGGTCTACTGCACACAGATAGCAAACAAACGCGAGACGCGCTGGAATACTGCTCTAACAAAAAGAAAAGGATTGGTCATCAGCAATTTCATGTAGACGCAGAGCAGCAGGAGAGTGCAGACATACCTACACATCGACTCTTGCCCACTGGACTCTCGTTGCAGAGCCCTTCTGCACCAGCAGCAGAGATATCATGTATGAAGGCACCATTGTCAGTTTCTTCGTACTGCACCGCATGCTGCTCTGCATCACATGTGTTGCTATCTACCTGCAATACTAATGCTGTGCTTGTAGTCTCCCTGGTGGGCATGTTCGTGCCCGGCACAGCTGCTCTGGAGTTGGTATCTGATTTCCATAGATCGGAGATAAGGGTTCCCTGCCTGGTGTCCCCAGGATGTGCAGCGCTTCCTGGAAGACCCCTGGGAGTATCAAGCTTAGAAAGCACTATACCGACCCCTCGCACTGCTTCTGGTGGAATCGCCATAGTGTTGAACAGTGACTGTGCTGCTTGGCAGATCTCATGTACAGTGCAGATGCTCTGGCGAAGTGTGAGAGACTTTGAAAAGCTGTTGCACAGGCCGTGGCCTAGGAACTTTGTGGGCTCTTTGGGGGCATCTGCTCTTCGACGCTTCAGTTTCAATGTCACTGTGTGCCCTCGGGAGCTGCAGATTCCCAGCCGCTTGGCGACTTCACCACTGAGGGCTTTCAGAAACGAAGCTGCATCCTTCTGGGTTTCGAAACGAATGCCATAGTTCACTTCTGCTCCTACAGACTTTCTTGCAGTTGGAAGAGAGACCTGCAAAGTCAAAGTAGTGTTTCATTTGTGAGGTTGACACTCCGGTGCACGAAATCCAGCACAAACAGCGGTCAACAAGATGAACTCTTTGATATCAGACCATATCAGACAGAACACAAGATCTTCAGGGCTTTCAGACACAGCTCACACACTCAAGCTCCTACATCTTGAGCAGTACCTCACGATTGTCATGTCCATACGCAAAGCTGATCAGCTCCTCCCCACTCTTTGCCCCCAAGACACGTTGCAGTTCTGCAGGACGACACGCTCTCAGGTCAGCAATCGTCTTCACTCCAAGGCCCTCCAGCTTGTTGGCACCAGACCAGCCAACACCAGGCAGTGCGGACACATTCTGTGCTAGCAAGAAGTTGTCGACTTCCTGCACCTCCACACTCAATGTCAGCTTGCCAACAAGCTGTCCTGCATATTGACAATCATGCACCAACATGATGAATCATGATTGCTGTATCCAGGGTCGAGGAACTCTCGCACCTCAGCCTTGATTCGGAAAACTCCATCCGGCTTGGCTTTCCGCGTAGCCATGTTTGCAATGAGGATGCTTGGACCAATCCCAACAGATGCGTTGCACTTCGTTGCTTCGCGAATTTTCCTCCTCAACTCCTCTGCCAATGCAACAGGGTCATCACATACACCTGAGACATCAAGATAGGCCTCATCACAAGACATTGGCTGGACAACAGCTGCATGTTGCAGTAAAATCCGATAGATAATCTCGGACACTTCATGATATGCATCAAACTCGTATGGGATGACTACCAGATCAGGACACCTGCAGACAGGTGCAAATGTGAGGTGCAAAGAGCCAATGCTGGATGCATACTGTTGACTGGATACAAGAGGACTCCAGAGTGCACTACATCAGAGTGCACTACATTGCTATGACACAAGACTATCTGGACAAAATACATCCTTCGAGGTTGCGCTTGTGCTAGCACATGCTCACTGGCAAGGCAGCTCACCGCTCTCGAGCCTGTGCCATCCACATTGCTGCACTCACACCAGCCTTGCGAGCAATGTAATTGACACACGATATTTCACTGTGGCCTCCTGAATGATTGCTGTGAGCAACTGCCAGGGGTACACCTTGAAGCTCTGGCCTGTTCCGAACTGATACTGATGCAAAGAAGCAGTCCATGTCAACATGCATCACCAGCCTGCAGCATGCAAGGACAGATAGATTTTTAAGAGAAAGAATCGTGAGCCATCTTTCGATCTTCATCGGAATCGTCAATAATACAATCACAGATGAAAGGCACTGACAGACCAATGCACTTCTGATGCTTCATTCTGAGCATAGGAAGTTTGTCATAGTTGAACCACATCCACATAGAATCACCTGAAATCTACCAACGGTGATCACGTAACAGATGGTATCTGTTCATCGGGGTCACGAGAATAAATAACTCACCGTTCTCCTTGGTACTCCCTCCTGCTGGCAGTTCGGGACACGGGCAACGGTCCAGCCTGCATTCCAATCTTCCCACAGTCATTCCTTAGAAGCTCCTCAATCCTCATCTTCCACGTGCCTATGAAGTGAAGCCTAGAAGCCTTGAAGAAAGTGTCCATGAACCCTGGATCATCTGCTGAGGACTTGGCGGGGCCTTTCAATACATCTGTTGCTGCCCTCATTTTGGATGCTGTTGCTTGGGCAGCCTCTATCTGCTTTGCTGTCCACTTGATATCACCAGAGCTACTACTCTGGGGTACTGGCTTCTTCACTAGGGACCAGGGCTGCCAAGGCACACCCTTCAAAGTGTCATTGGTACTGTCAGTAGCGTTTACTACCTCTCTTGTCCGCTTCAGACATGGACGATCCCCAGCAGCAACACTGGTTTGCTGTGGGTCCTGGTGGTCTGGGCCTGCAAGCTGGGCATACAAATCTGCATTACGAAGTTGCACCTGGGGGACAGTAGCTTGTGGGGCCAGCCTCTGCTGTGCCGGTGCCATCGTGAGGCGTTGCAGGGCAAAGTCTGACACCGGCAGCAGTTTTCCTGCATCAATGCAGCTAACAACCCATGCTGCCTTGACAAGCGGCAATGCTGACCTGGATTTTAGCATCTGCTTGAGTTTCGTATCTGGGAGATGGTCACACACAATATGTGTCACAGTGTCTTTGCTGTAATAGTTGGCGAACCCTCCGCCATGCAAAGCCATTAACCGCTTCAGCTCCTGTACAAATAAGGGATTAGCGTTAGCTTGATTCAACAAGTATCCACAGCTCTGTAACTATAACGCCTGAGTTACACAGCATTTTAGAGAGCGATGTTCGACGCATTGTAGAGAGAGCGATGTAGATACATGACAGGCGATAGTGCACATGCACAGAAGCTTCACACCTGGTGTGTGGGCCGGGTGATACCGTTCACATGTATCACCACACCCCTGAATATGCTAGAGGCTGCTCCTGCCACTTGCAGTTGTTTCTGCTCTTCTCGAAACTGTTCATGAAGCTTATTATTCTTGAACTCCTGCAAGACATTGTAACAGTGAAACACATGAAACAACTCATGGTGACAAGTTGCTGTTGTGAGCCTTCTCACCATATACTTTCCGAAGCTGCCATCATGGTGCAATGACACCCCCTCGCCCTCTCTTGGAGGCAAGACCACATGCTGCCCTCTCCCAGACATGCGACACTGCTATCACAGATAGGAAGAAGTGTTCATTGCCATCTCGGTTCGATTAGAGTGGTCGAGGAACATTGGAGCTGAGATGTTCCATGCTCTGCGTGCTGTCATTGGCTTATGTTTGGCATCCACACTCGACATGGAACTGGCAAACATAATCTCACTATGTTGTTATGCATGTCGATATGGTTGTTAGATAGTGTGTCTGATGCGGCATGGGCCAGTTCATGTACTAGTCACGCGAATTCTTTGTTGCGAAGCTTCTTCCGCGCAGGCACCATTTCTGATGTCGATTCCAAGTCGAACACGAACACCCAAACAAAATGATCCGAATCGTCCCACCATACCGACAGACTGTGTCGTGCACAGACTCTCCTGTGTTGGAGCTGAGTTGTCACACTTACAGGGAAGATAGTCACAGCTGCTGGGTCAGAGTGCCTTCCCAGCAGTTTCTGTCTTCAGCTGGACCTTGATTTAGCCAGGCTGTTGGTTCAGTTTCGCTGGAACGCAGTTTGCGGAGCATAGTTGTTCTCTGTTGTGGTCTTGGCTGGGACAGCACTAGGGTGACTCTCGCCAGACCAGCATGGTTGTTCTCGACGACCAAAATGTATCTGCGGTAGTAAATTCTGCCCGAAGCACGCTGCACAATCTGAGGAGGTTGAGGGGTTTGAGCGGGGTGAATTCTGGCTTTGGAAACTCCTTCAATGACCCCACACCAACTTCAGCACAAGATTTATGTTGTACCCCATTTCATTTCACTGTGAATGGTCCAGTTTGCCTTCATGCTTCGCTAAACACGGATACAAGCAATGGTGTCACTAATGGACATGTCAGAGCTGCACCGACAAGCCCTGTGCGGAGCAGGACGGTCTCCCCCATACCTGGGTGCGCAAAGAACTTGATAGACACTATGTACTCTATACTGGTGCTTTTCAGAATCACCCCTGGGAGTATTCATGTTGCTGAGACGCATATACAGCCACAAACCTGTCTCGGTGTGTATTCTGAAGGGACGATTGGACAATTGGAGTACATTCAGAGATGGTAAATGGCGTTTCTTGCCTATCAGTTTCTGTAGAGAGCCGTTGTGGCAGCCCAGCACCTTTCGACGCACACTCACCTGACATCTCAAAAGTAGCAGCACGTGGCTACTCCTCCAGCAGTGGTTCCAGCCTTGATATCAAAGGAGCTATTGCACACATGAAGGGCGGGAAATCTTTGGTTCCGAACTCCTCTGGAAGAACGTTTCAGGAACGTGCAGACAGCATGGAACATGTAATGTGTGCGAGCCCGTCCTGACTTGCAGCTGTGGCCGGTACAGTGCATGTCCTTCGATTTCTGTGCAATTATTCATCTCAAGTATGACAGATTGATCGTGGTTCTACGGGGCACGTCACTGTGTTTACCTGGTTGCATGAGAGAGTCTGTAGGCAACGACAGAGCACTTCATTTGGTGCTCATTGCGCCTACATGACTGTCTTAATTCAAATTGTTATGTTTCGCCCGTCCAGAGCAACGTCAAAGAGTTCCTGCATGTCATTGCAGGGGAATAGAGAACCAGGAAAGCAATGCACAGACGTCCAAAAGTGCTGTGGACTGCACTACAACTCCTCCACGACCAGGGCGTGGCATTGATGCACAGAATGCATGTCAGACTTCTCAGGCTTCGTGTTACCCAGCAACCACACGAACCTCTCCACTACCAGGGCACAGGACTGTGGCAACATCGTCATGCGTACACCACAACACAGCACCGAGTGCTGCAGCTTCTTCTCAACCTTCGGTCTCAGAACCTACACCTCATGCAATAGGTGTCAGCAACAGTAGCGCAGTAGCAGCCTGGAGAGACACAGGCAGCCCCTCAAGCAACCACACGGACACCAACCAGGTGCGCTCATTGACTGTGGCTTATGCCTGCATTGATGACGCCACAGGGCTCCATGAATGTTCCTGTTTGGCTGCCTTGGAGATCTTTTGTGCTGTGGATACGCAGGTCGATGCTGCAGCCACTGACTATGATGACTTCTGGCGAATGCCTGTGCACCTGCCTCCACATGCAGTGGGTGGGCATGCCGAACAAGCACGTGTATCAAGTGCTGGTGGTGAGATCATGCTGGACCATTCACTTGCACACTCGATACCGAACTCCAGGTCTTCTTCACCCATGCAACATCAATCTACATCAGAATGCGTGGCGAGAGATGCAGGGCACATGACTGCAAGCGAGCAGCAACACTCTCCTCTGATGCTGCAGCCAGCAAATTCACAAGAATCAGCTGCCAGCATGACCTGTGCTCATCAGGTTGAGCAGGCCTGTGTCACAGGTCATTCGAGCAGCGAGCACGATGGAGAGCCTCAATCTCTGCAGATCGGTGCTGAGGCACCACAGGGCCACCGTTGCACCCCACTATTGCATGCTCTTGGGCCATACAAATTGCAGGTGAGGCCGTGCTCCACTATTGTCCACACCAGATCCGTGGCAATTGCCCCTTGTGTGCATCCATCGGCATCCTACTGCATGCAGGAGCCGGCCAATGGACTGCAGAGCAGGGCATCAACAAGAAAAGGCTCTCAAAGACCTTTTTCTGCGTGCGGCACACAGGATCACAATGAGCCTTCTGTGCGTCGCGGCAGTGCTCATGATGCGCATGGTGTGTTCAACGATTCCAACTCTGCATCTGTGGGAGGTTTCAATCAGTCTTTTGAAGATGCCGTCAGGGCATCATGTTCAGCGGTAGGCCCACAGACTCACGCTGATGAGGGCATGCCATCATTCGCGCCTCCTTGCGCAGACAAGGGTATTGGTAATGCTAGAGAATCCCTCGCTGCCTCAGAACATGATGAAGATGCTACTGTGGCATGCATAGCCCCTGTTGGAGCCCGTGATTTGCAGCCACACGTGCAGCAGGTATTGAACGAGCCTGCAGCGGTTGCCTCACACAGCTTCAGGCATGCTGCATCCAGCAGTGGCGCAGCAGTGGAACCTGGGTTGAGCAACCACACAACGGAACCTGAACAGGAGTCTTCTGGCTGTGTGGACATTGCAGGCACACTCCAGCCTGCTCCTACCTTTAGTAGTGCTGTTCTGCAGAATCAGATTATGCAGTCAGGTGTTTCTGTAGAAGGCATTGAAAGGCATAGAATCCAAGACATAACTGAGGCTGATAGTTGTGTCGTGGATGACAACGAAGCTGCAGCCTCCATTGCCCCTGGTTCACTACCAAGTCAGACACTTTGCCATTCTTCGCATCCTTTGAGCAGCTCTGCAGATGCTACACCTGCTTTTGAGCGCAGCGCCCAGTCCTTGCACCAAGCTTGGCAGCAGTCTGGGGAGCGGCAACCAGTCTTGTTGAACACCAACAGCGATCTGTCCCCAGCTGCTGTGCCGCATCCTGTCTCACCTCCATCATGTAGCAGATCAGCTACTGACGAGAAAACTGTGGCACCATGGGGTGCCTTTTCACAGTCAGTCACAGACTCCCCTCTGTTCGAAACCCTACACACCTCATCAAATGCTACAGCAGCTGGTCAACCTCCATTTCAAAGTGGCCCGCAGTCAACACAGGAACGCAATCCGCCTAATGCCGTACTCTTGTCTAGCCATCAACTCCCATGGCCAGCCTGACAGCTGGTGAGGATGCAGGCAAGCACATCAGGACCAAAGGAAGCAAGGCTGTGGTACCCTGGCACATCCCATGAACACGATTCACCCTCTGCACCAAGCGTCTCGGATAACCTATCAAAGGTTCAGATCAATATGCAAGGTGGTGCAGCTTGGTTGTGGTCCTCTGGACAACGGACCTTTAGACCTGCTGTACAACGAGAACCCACATCGCCAGATGCCAGTCACAGAAAGTTTCCCAGGTCGTGCAAGCTGCCGGTGTCTCCTCCGTACAGGCCTCGGACTGCATCATTCTGCCCCAGCAGCAAAGAGCATAGATGCAAGGGTACTTGGGCGATTCACGGACAGGCATGCAGGCTCCGTTCTAGCATGCCATGTACAGCCAGGGGCAGCACAGCTGCAGAGTTGGCGCATCTTAACATGTGCTGCTCAGGTAGTCCAGGAACCTTGCATGGCCACGTACCATGCTCCAGCCTGCAGGTGTGGAGAAGTCCACTGCTTGCATCTACAGGAATCTATCCTCAACACGGCATGGAGTGCATTCCGAAGCACATGGTGAAGCATTCTCGAGCTTCTGGAACTCTTTTGGGTGTGTCAAGACCGGCACAGATGGTTCTAGATGCTCTGACACCTAGCAGACACACTGCAGGAGGCTGCTGTAGCCCAAGCAGATACTGTAGGCCAAGCAGATTTGCACAGGAAGATCGCTCCGGTCTGTGCTCTCAGGTGCACTGCTCTCGCATCCACCAGAATATGGAGAGAATTCGGGAGTTTTTAGAGAGTTGATTGCTTCAGTTACTGTAGTACTGGATGGACTTGTCACAGATCAATGTACCTGCTCTTATGCTTTCATAACCTCTGACGTGTCTTGAACAGAAGCATAAGAGGTATCAACTTGGAACTGTCCAAACGGAATCGTTAGCGCAACAATGTACTAGTACACTTTACAAGCATGCTTCCTGGAACTGATTGAATGCATTTTCCAGCTTGGGCCGCGCAGTTCAGGGTTGTCGCCGCCAACTTGGCGGGCGGACCAGCCAAAGCTGTGGAATCGCACTACTAGTATCGCAGTTCTAGTGTCGCCAGGCATGAACATCAGTGCTGCAGCATGCTGTGGTTGATCTGGGGGCATCTGCAAGCAAACATCCAACTTTGGAATCCTACCTTGATCCATAAATCGCGTACCATGCCTGACTTGGCTTGTGCACATGGTCGTGACGTTGGGTAACTGTGTGGGAAGAACAGGTGTGGCCGTTCACAGGTACACATGTCCAGTTCATGACATGAAAGTTGCTGTTGAAGGGTTGAACCCTCAGTTACAGGGGGATTCATCTGATTGGTGTAGCACCATGTATAGAAATGCTTAGAGCGAGCATGCAACCACTTCCTGGGTGATAACCGAACATGCAACGACTGTAAGCATCTCTCCCAAATCCACACTACTGCTTACTTGAACGGAAAGACAAATCGCGCAAGCAGACACTTGCTCTCCATACAGGGGACGCTCTCACGTAGATCTTTAGTAGTAATGGGGGCAAAGGGTCATGAGGGAGAGTCACATTTCTCCACCTCAGAGGTCAACATAAGAAAGCACGCCATTGTTGCTGGTTGGCCAAACGACCGCAGGTGTTTGCAATTTTGCTGTAGATGAACCTGTGCGATTGTCAATGAATGAACTTTACAGGCTGAAGTGGGTACCCATGCGCAGCACCCCTCATGGGGTCCGTCACGTTTCATACCATCCCCATTGTGGATGCGCGCAATACGGTGATTACTCTGATCACGAAAATGCTACCGGCAGGATTCACTAACGCCGTCTTGGACTCCAAAAGTCCATTACTGAAAGGTACTGCATTCACTACATCAACCAAACTGGACCACGATCCGATCTGCCTTGCTCAGCTCACACACTCCGCAGTTCAGGACACAAGCACAGAATACTTCGTAACTCGACCTACACTGTGAACAAAACAGACTCACAACACTCTGGTGTTGTATGAACTGCAGCCCGGGCACTTGTGATGGACAAAGTGGTACTTCACAGTGGACTTGGCACTGCAGTCATTGCACTTGATTGTCTGTGTCAGGTTAGCCAATTGTTCAGGCATTGTCTCGTCGGCAAGCAGCCGGTCTAGCATCTGAAAGTACAGAGTCAGGTCGCCTGCAGTCTTGAAGCAGATCGGGCATGTGTACCGGTGCTGCATGTGCTCCATGAAGCACATGCTGTGCATCAAGTGTCCGCAAGGCAGCTCCTTCACAGGCATCGAGCTCTCGAACAGGTCCTCATGGCAAACGGGGCAGTTGGACTCCATGGCATGCTCTCGGCACTTGTGATTATTGAAGAGGTCCAGAGACATGCATGCATTGCACCGCATGCAATGAAATGCATCGATCCCCAACCCCTTGCCCCTCCGGCACATGTTGCAGAACGGGCAGTGGTATATGTCCCGGCCTGCAGGCACGCAGCACTGATCACGACCACCTGATGTGGACATCACACCAGTGAACAGTGAGCATGGGTGTGGCACGTGCCGACGCCATGCTAGACACGCTCAAACTCAGAAATAAAATATGCCATCGTACGGCAAAACAAGTCAGCAATTAACCACACAACGTTCAGCGAATGTTCAGTGATGTGGTATGTAACTTATTCAACTCTCAGAACTCTCAACCAGAACATGGAGATGCTGAACACTAACTTAGTGTGGGGATTACTCAAGCTGAGCCATGGACAGAGCATATACCGCAGTGCGGGCAGGCGCTGCGCACCCTGAGTGTCATCAAACAGGTTGCAGACGCTGCAGAAGTACGCAGCCATCACAGCGTGGCATTCTACACACTGCTGTGCGCATGGCTGCTTCTTGCCACAAGCTTTGCACACCATCTCCGACACCTTGTACCTGTCCATCTCTTTCGAGCACACCTGCTGCTCGTCGTGACACAACCGACAGTGCACCTCAGCTCCACAGCATGGCGCAAACACATTGCACATCTTCGTGTAGTGCACGCATGAGCCAGAACTAGCAGCAGCTGTTGCTCTGCTGGTGGAGGCAGTGGCGCAAGCATGCATGCGGGCCCCAAGCGGCGGGGTTCCCATCGGGACGCCCAGGGAAGGACCTGAGATTGAACCGCTGCCTGCTGGGATGCCTGCAGCAGCAAGCACTCCAGCTGCGGTACCGCTGGTGCACGTGCTCCCTGCGGTGCCCAGGTCAGAGCCCTTTGAATGGATGTTATGCTGCGCAACAAGAAAGCGCGAGACCATGAGGTGGTGGGCAAGGTAGCTGTCCCTATGCTTGTCATCGGGGGTGGAGTGTGCGGCTGCAGACTCCAGCTGTGATGCATTGACTCTGAAGATATCGACCCAGCCTGGCCGATACTCACTAGAATCTTTTTCACTGGGGCGCTGCAGCACACTTGGCACTGCAGGGTACTGTGCTGCTGTAGGGACTGAAGCAGCCTGTTGGGCAGAAGAGTCCTCGTCAGCTCCGACAGCAGCAGCTGCAGGCGCACACGTGCTGGCCAATGGCGCTATTTCGACCTCCACCGTCCTTCCTGATGCGTCAGCTTGCTCTTGGCAACATATTCCAGCCACAGCTGTGGCATTCTCTATGACTTCTTTCGCAGAAGTGTGCATGCACTCTGGCGGTGGCCCCGCCTGCATGGCTACTGGAGCGTCAGACTGAGATTCTTGAGCATTCTCGGCATCTGCCAAAGCGAGAGCAGCAATGTCTGCCTCTGCAGGCAGCACGCCAGAGCCGGAGGGCACCATCGCCTCCAGCCACCGATCAAATCGGGTGTTCTTGGCTGCACTGCGCAGCGAATCCATCATGGCGTGAGTCTCATCGTAGGAGAACGAGTTCATCACCCAAGGGATTAGCGCCCGGAGCACGGCTGCGCCTGTGCGACCAATGATTGTGCCCACAAGGGTACTTTGCTCCTCGATGGTGAAGTGTTCAGAGAACAGAGGCCATATCTCGGCTTCCTCAGCCTTCACATGAGTCTCCAGAGAGGCGCGCACGGATGCAAACTTCGCACGCAGCTTGCCCACCAGTCCAGAGAGTTCAGACTTGAAGGAATCTTGATCTTCAGGCGATGCTGAGCTGCTGGGCCTTGTCCTTACCTGCAACAGCAAACCTCCAGCTTCTGAACAGGGACAGTTCTGAGGGTCTCAACACTTGATTCTGCATCGAGCAGTGATGAGCAATTGTGCAGACATGAGGGCCCGTACATGAACCACAAGACCGTTCATGAATGTACGTCGCGACCGGCATGTCAGAAGTATCTCATAGCTCACTCCGCAGTGTGGCATTATTTCAAGTAGGATGGAGTTTCCGCTGGCCCATGCTATGTTCTCGACCGGCTTGATGTGTTGAAAGCAACTGCGTGCCCCAGCTGTCACAACAGACCGGCTGAAAGGCACTGCAATGGCCTGCACACTCTAACGGAGACAAAACGGAGCACAGAAAGCGGCGAGAGATGCACACCAGCTTTTGCAGGCCATGGATGATGCCTTGCAGCTCAGCGAAGAGCTGGCTCTCATGTTCATGATCGAGCACATAGAACTTGCTGACGTTGCGGAGAGTGTGCTTGGCCTCGAGGGCGGGGAACACCACCTCGTCCTCACTCACAGAGTGCGCCTGGTACAGGCTCTGCACGAAGTGGAAGCGCCCTGAGAGCCTCTGCAGCTCAAGATCAAAGCATGTTGCTGACTGTTGTGGATCCCGACACAGCGACTGCAGGCTCCTGGCCTGCACACATGCCTGCCACTTGAAGTATGAAATCCGGGCGATTACACCCGCACCGGGGGCCACAAGGAATGTGACAGTGTGGCAGGCACTGTCCAGTTGTTGGACAGGTTGATGGTGAGGACGGACCTGGTACTCTATCTGATGCAGCTCGCGGCGCAGTGCCTTGTGGAACTGGAAGATGTGGTCGATTGGGTTGACAGGCCCCTCCTGCTGGTCTGCACCACCCACCTCCTGCATGCCATGTTCACAATGACACATTCTTCACATTGCAAGCTGCATTGAAGCCCGCATAACACTGGGAGAAAAGTGAGAAAACCACATTCTTTCTCCCGTATGGGAGAATCGTGTTGACAAGAGCAGAGGAGTGGGTGTAGAGGATCAATTGGGTCGGAGGAGCTAGTATCCTATCCGCAAAGCACATACATATTGGGGTGCACACATGGTCGATTGAGTGTCCAAGGCTCCCAGCTGTGCAGTCAGCACTTATGCGGCGTCGTTTCAGCTGCCAGTCCCCTGGGTCAAACCCTGCAGCATCCCCTGCCCTCCCCTTGCGCTTTCCAACTGCTTGAGAACCACTGGTGCCTGCCATACCCCTCGCGGCGCGGCTGTAAGGCAGCGCCAGGCGCACGAGAGCAGGTGCACAGGTAGAGATGTGAAATGCCAGGTGTGGATCGTCATGCAAGCGCATGGGGCTGTGTGGAGGTGACAGGATGGGTGAAGTTTCTGGCCCACAGGTGCTTATGCTCTCCAGCCTCTCATAGAACGCTGCTGGGGGGCTGGCTGGGCCTGACGGTGCCGTTGAGAGTGTCTGACGCTCCCCGCATGAGTTCGCAGCGGCCGCGTCGGCTATGCTGTTGCACTGTAATGCAGTGCCGTCACCATCTAGTGCGAGCTCAGGCTGGTGGGCAGACGGCGAGGGCGAGGAGGGTGCGTCGCCTGTGGCTGTGTTGCTGTGCGTGGGTGGTGGCAGGCGTGAGGTGTTGGTATCTGCCACCGAGAACGCGCGCTGCGACCATTTTGACAGCAACTGAACCAGTACCGTGTCTCCAATAGGATCATCTCCCTCTGCAGGATGGCGGAGCAACTCTGACAACCCCTGCATCCACGCAGCCGCTGAATGTACAGCACAATCACTGGTCTGCAACAGATGCAATACATTGCCAAGAGGCCACACTTGACTGGTAGCAAGTAACGTGATGTGCCTATGAGAATATTGGGCACTGGTGCACCAAGGGGCGCAAGTTTGCGGCTATGCATGCAGAGCGCTCAGGGAGCGTCGAAGAGGCTACCACTGCCACCACAGGCTCGATGGGTCCACACAGCGACGGCACAGAGGTGACTGGAGAAATAGGAGACAGGAGGCCGCGCACCTGAGTGCCGATGTGCAGTGCAACCCACGGCATGATGCGCTCAAGCAGACGCAGTGGCAGAGCCTGCAGCGACTTCCACACGAGTGCATGCTTCTCCCCCCGTGAGAGATGCTTGCGCAGCAGCGGGAGCACGTCCTGCTCCTCCCGTGCGAGATGCATCTTCATAGCTGCTGACACATCATTCGCCAGAGGTACAAGATCCTGCATGAGATTCTGCATTCATGCAACAAACAGAAAGGGGGGCAGATTAACTTCAAGTTGATGACATATACTCTGAAACCAGGTCCATTCTGCATTGGAAACACGGCCAGCACTGTTTTTGTTCATTGATGCTGCACAGCTTTTCAACAATGGTGCCTGACATCGCTTTATGGCACCTTCTTTTCTACCACACATGCGCACACGAACGTATGGGCAGATGCCACGGCTGTATCTGGTGTGTGTGTGTGTGTGTGTGTGTGTGTGTGTGTGTGTGTGTGTGTGTGTGTGTGTGTGCGCGTGTCGGTAATATGTCTTCGGGACGATTGCTCGGCGGCTGACATTGGGAGGGAGGCAGAGCCATATGTTGCCTAGTAATATGGACTGAGTCTCTACAGCACAGCACATTGGACTGGGGAGACGTCTTACCTTGAGAAGCTGCGCAACATTGGCTGCATTGCGGCGCGTGCAGCTCTCTAGTTCACTCAGCGATCGCCCCAGTTTTGTCAATGCCTGAGCTTCACCCCAGTGCTCCTGAGCACAGTGCGCTGCAGAGCTCTCCAGACCAAGAGTTCTGGCCATAGGAAATACAAACTCATCCTCCGACACGCGGTGAAAGGCGGAGACTGTGCACAAGAACTGCCACCTCTGGACAACTGAATGTATCTGCTTGGCAGAAACACGGCCACAGAGAGCTAGCCGCTGCAGCTCGTCAGTGAGAGCCTCCAGCGTGTGCAAGAGGCCGCGGTGCAGCAGGACCAAAGTGTCCAGGGGCTCTGATACAGGCCCCTTGATGCCAGGCTCAGCTTGTGTGTTGGTTGCAGCTCCACCTCTGTACGTGTGTAAGTTGCTGCAAGCCTGTGGAACGCATGTTGTAGAAACAGATGACGATTGGCTCGTGGGCTGCAGCCAGTGTGTGAGAAGGCGTCGCAAGTGGGGATCAACAGTTACACACGTCACTTGCTGCCTCAAGGCTACCTGCTCTTCATGGCTGACTGTCGAACGGCGGAGCCAATTCAGCACACTCTTAGCAGACATCACGGGGATGCAACACACGAATTGTACCTGCAAGAGAGGAGTTGTCAACGGCTGCAACCATGACAGGGAAGGGTTTGGTGTTGCAGCCAAGATCACAGCTGCTAGCGCACCACGAGGTCAGCTTGCTCACTAAAGGTGAAATGCTCCAGAAGAAGAGGAAACAGCTGGTCCTCTTCCTTTCGCAAATGCTTCTGCAGCGTGACGTGCACTTCCTCAACTTTGCAGCACAACTCGTGTACAAACTCGGCACGTTCAGACGCATCTGCGTTGATCGCATGCTCAATCAAATGCTGAAGACTGTCCAGAAGGATATCCTGCACTCGTGAATATGTCGTCTTGTGAGAGAGCAACCAGTGGATTAGACGCCAGAAGCAAGTTTGCAATGACTTCGTCACAGGTCACAAGCAGAGCACCCACCTCCTCGCCATGCTCCACAGAATACGATTGTGTTACGTTCTGGACCTTGTACTCGACAGCGGGATAAACTATCTGCACATCGTCACCACACAATCCTTCTGCTCATGTCAAACATGTGCAAGCAGAACCAACGAAGAATATGACAGCATACAACCACAAGCAATTTCTTCTCACTGCGAAGAAATTGCACCTCGTCCTCAACGCTGCTGTGATACCTGTTCACCTGCACGAGCATCTGGTAGCGCTTGCGCAGACCAACAAGCCGCTTAGCAACGTCTTCCCCAGTGCGTAATACGCCTTCTATGGCTTGCACCTCGGAGGACAATTGAGCCAGCTCCTCGCGGATGGAGTCGTGCAGGTGCTTGTAAACAAACGCCACAGGTGGGAAGTCATTCGTCAATGATGCAGCGCCTTGAGACGCCTCAAGGCTCATACTAGGCACGACAACAGCTGCCATTTATCTCTACTGGACTGAAAGACGTGTGCTCTACCGCACGGGAGTAGACCATATCATATCCCTACAGCTTCAGATCCGCATCCACGACAGGGCACTCTGAAACATAACGATCTGAACAGCTATAGTAAGGAAACGTAAAACCTTAATCTCCACCACGTCTCTTAGCTGGAGCTCCGATGCTGAAGCGCAAATGTCTGCCATGCCAATTTCGATTGCCCTTCACACTTCGAAGCACGCGTCCTCAACGCTCGCAACACCATGGTGCACGTGTCCAGCACGTATACGTGTTCACGAGCCAAGATTCCGAACTACGCTATTGTTCGCCCACAGATTTTTTTTGCAGCAGTGCGCTGTGTGGTTCATGTTGTGCAACAGGTGTTGAAGCATCCAGCATCATGAAGGTGTTCACATTAGGTCACGCAACACGTAGCACACACTTGTGTACTCCCAGGAATCGCCTTGTTCCAATAAATGAACGTTCGAAGCGTCTCTATGCCACTTCCAATGGCGCTATTCCGCCTACTGAGGCGTCCAAACAGGTTGCAGCTCAATCAAGGAAGCCTCAAAAGATGACATTTCTGAAGGCTCTTTCTTTCGCAGGGCCGGCACCAGGTAAGGGGGCACTGAGCAAACGTGCACATGTGTGTGGCTGACAACAGCTGAATTTGGACGTGACCTTTCAAACCACTGAACTCTACTTGTAGTCACCAGTTGTAGAGAGAACACTAGAATTGGCTCCGTATTGAGCACTTTGATGCTCGTGCTGTTGTGTTCCGAAGCAACGGTCTGTGTATCTGGCAGTTGTGGTCCAGTAGCAACTGCTGTTCGCATTGGCTACATAACTCGATCTTCTTTGGGAACACTTGTGCATTATGCAGCATTTCAATGGAGTTCTCCCTGAAAAGCACGGGAGCAGTCCCGAATGCAGCTGCAGGTCTCTGAGTACTGGGGCCTTCTCTTCGCTATCCTTCAACCAGAACTAGATTGAAAAAGCTCTTTTTATTTCTGTCATTCCTGCTGAAAGCTTCACACTTGAGCATGTGCAGAGTTAGTGAATGCAAGGCTAGCCATGATTGGCTTCCTTTGGGGCGGGATAAACGAATTTAGGACAGGAGAGATGATGATGTCTCAGGCACAACATATGTCTCCGCTGGCCATTGCGGCTTGCTTGCTGTTCACTTATGCAACCATGGTTCCAGTGATGCACGCTGCAAGAATGGAACCCTTTGGCATATTTTCACCACAGTGCGATGCTAGCGCTGATTCTTCGAGGGGATGATGCTGCATAGAATGTTTTGTTCACATGAGCCTGTGTTCAGCGAACCTGAGAAACCGTCACAGGCAACCAATATGTGATATCATGCAGGGCGGAGCTGACGAATGGCAGGGCTGCAATGGTCGGATTCCTCTGTATCCTTGCACTAGAGTACAAGACAGGAGTTCCTTTTTTCTGATTTGCATCGCCTACAGATTGCCCTCCGCACCTGCAGTCTCTGCATCGCAGCAAATATCCCACAGCTGTGGACAGTATCGCAAGCAGCAGCAGCGGTTTACCTTACTATGCTAGGACACTTCCCTCAACAGTAAGTTTATAATGTCTTGATTAGTCAGGCGCCAGGGACATGGAACTGGAAGATTTGCACATAGCAATCCCCTTGCACTGCAACTGAAGAGTTCTTTTGCTTGAAATTGTGAGCGTGTATGGGCTTTGAAAGATATAATAGGGGTGTGTTTCGTGTAACTCCCAGTACCACCACAAACGACGACAACTATGAAGCACGCAGTGTCCCACCAACGTGCTGAAATATGCGGTGCAGTACATACGCACAAGGAGTGCATGAGTCCAGAACGGCATGTCTATTGCTGCCAGAAATCGCAGGGATCAAACTTATCCACCCACGGAAGGTACATCACACAGGGCAAATTTCTTAACCGGCGCAGCAACAGATCTGTACGAGAGGTGTCAAGTCCCCACAGCATCTGAGGCGACAACGCCGAGTTCCTACACACAGCAGCGCAGACCATTTATGTCACACGCATAACACAGGGGGACTGGGGCAACCTGGCGGCCATGCTGCGGCAAGACGTCAGCAGAGAGTAACCAGAGGAATGCGGGGGCGCCAGTAGGGGCAAAGCAGGGAACGCTAAGATGGAACTGGGAGACAGGGGGCAGCGCTGGGCCGGTGGAAATTGCTGGAATTGGGTACGGATGTTGGGAGGGAGATTGAAGGGGGTAGCAAGGGGTAGTGGGGCTCTGTCACAGGTCTGATGCATGAGAATGTAAGATTAGCGGTCAGAGCAAGAGCACAAATCAGAGCGTAGGAGGCAGTGGGTACGTCTGTGTCACAAGCAGTGATCACCAGTGTCGTGTAATTTGTCAGGGCACACACCTAAGAACTAGTCCCCTTTACTGAGGATTACTGTATCTAAGTTAGCGACACTGGTGATCAATGCTCGCAAGAACCTGTGTCTCCGTTCCGAGCAGGAAGGTCGTCCGATGGGCTACAAATTGACATTTACTTCCTGCTTAAATTTATACTGCCCTGCAGTTCAATGTCCATTTTGCAACTAAGTGCTGAACAGTAGGCAGTGGTTGAATAGAAATTGACGATATTTGCATATACATGTGTAAATTGTAAGCTGTAAACAGGGGTTTCGGCGTCCACAGGTCAAACACTGTACACCACCAGTACATATCTTGTAGTATACATACAAACAGCCAGTGCATCTAGGTTCGTGTTTAAGCATTATAACATTCGGTGTAATGGCGGATGCAGTCTCTGATGATGAACTGCTGTTGGAAGAAAGCATTTCTGTCGGTTTCTACTTCTTTGACATACTGTATGCACCGCAACGCTTTTGATCTACTCTTACATTAGCTTGTGGCTGAACGGGTGTTCAATCGGCAATCTGGCAAACTTGGCACATAAAAGCTGCTAAAGCGGATTTTTTGGCCGGTCAAAAAATTGCAGTAAACTGCGCCTCCTGTTAACAGTGCTTACTAAAGCGTTAAACAGGCTTTGAACAATTTAAGTTGACAGCCCTAATATTCCGGCGCGATGGGTGTGTTTTCGACTTCATACTCCGAATCCCAGATACATGAACTTTATGCTCCACTATTGCGAATTTCTTGTGCATGACGAAACAAAGCATTCCTTAGCATGCAAACAACATGGATACAGTGGAAACGCGATCCTGTGCTCACTGTGTGAGTACCGGCTCGATGAGCTTGAATAATAAAGGTGGTCAGCAGCACATAATGCAACGTACTTGCTGCAAGGACAAGACAACGAATGAAAGTGGCGCATGTCGCTAACTGAACATGCAGGATGTGCGACACCACGGTGTCATACAGCTCCACCGGCTTCAGCCAGGGAATGTTAAAACGCTCTTTTGTTCACCACGTCCAACAGTGTTCAGCGTTACAGTTCGTCCTGTCCATCAGTTGCTCAGAGCCTTCAATGGGCTCAACTAACGCTTTTTGAGGTGTACACTCAACCAAATTCTCACAGCACTTGATGGGATTCAAAGAGAAACAAGTGAAAGGATGCGCCTTTGAGACTGTCTACGATTAAGCTTGTCTTGTGGCTGCATCCAACGATTACTCTCGCACAACGGATTGAACTCAGCGCTCGCCCGCAGAGGCACGCAAAGAGCGGGCAAACTCAGACATGACAGCCTGTGGAGTACACAGCTGAGTGGGAGGGTTCTGCCCATTTGTAGCCTCCCTCTCTGTGGCCAGTGTGTGGCTGACCTTTGAGGTGCTCAACTTGAATGGTTTAGGGATCGTGGTGGGCTTCACTTTGTCTGCATCCAGACACGAAGCAGTACCCACGTTGGACCCCATCCTGGACTTGAATTCACGCTCCCTAGCTGCCTGTGCAGCCTCCTGCTTCCTCTCTTCCTGCACACAGTGTTTCCTGCTTCAGATAACTACCTAACTGAAGCGAACCATTTCATAAACGCTCTACATGTCAGAGCCACATGTCTGCCTGTGGGCATGTTCCTGCTTCTTGTCCCTCTGCAGCCTGTAATCCAGCAGCTGCATCTCTTGCAGATGCACATACGATGCACCATTATGTATCGACACGACTTGCACATGTTTAGCCACAACCACAAAGCCAGTGTAAATGACTCTCACCTTGCAAACGGACGCAAGTGCTCCTACCTATAGGTTTGCATACTGAAAACACTGTGAGGCAAGGCTGGCACTGATAGACAGCAATCTTGGAGCCATCAAGGAATGCATCTGATTCTCAGGAGAATCAGACGCATTCCTTGCAGGCTTCACCAAGAAGCCCTACTGTGGTGGCCGACGCTATCTCTGGAAAACGCCAGCAGTACTGTGCTTGGTCCCTGCTGATGGGAGTGTGTACTGAACTGAACGTTCTCGGCTTGTTGGGCAATCAAAACTCCAACAGTGCATGCTATGCTGGAGTTTGCGAGCAGCGTCTCTTCACTCTGAGATGAAACACACCTCACGTGCAAGTATCAAGGCACGACGAGCCTTTGTAGCTTCGTTACTGAATTCATCCTCCAATCTTCCCTGTCGATAGCTCTGGCGCTGGTCTACTCTGCTGCTAGCAGGTCTGGGAGCTGTCACGGGACGCCCACTGCCAACACTCCCACGACCAACACTGACAACATGACGGCCAGGCTCTGATCGGCGTGCACGCACTCCCACTTGCACTCCCGCAAACAAGGCAGGATTCAATTGACGTGCGCGGAACTGCTTGGCCTTAGCCTCTTCTTCTAGCTGCCGCTGCACACACAGAGGACAAATTCAGGGCTGTTCCAATGATGAACAAGTGTCTGGCCCGTAAATGCAACGCTTTCATGAGCCAGCACTGCACTCCTACAAATGCATGCTATTGATTCATCACCATGGTGCCCTGGAACATCAATGTTGCAATCTGGAATACAGGTTGTACACCCCACCCATTTCTGCCTACTAGGAAACTGTACCTGAAGCTGCTGCTTGCGGTTCTGCACCTCGCGCTCATGGCGCATGACTGATGCAAGCTGGAAAGGCTTCACGTTGCGCGAGCGGGCATGAGAGGAGGCCTCACTGAACTTGGGTGATGCGGTGCGCGCTCGTTCCTGCTTCTGAAGTCGCTGCAGCTGCTGCCTCCGCTTCAAAACTTCTGCTTCTTTTGCCTTCTTAGCTTCATCAACACGCAGCTCGTCTGTGGTCTTTCGGTTTCGTTGTGGCAGCCGCATCTCTGTGTGCAAACAGAATGGCGCGAACGAAGTTGGCTTGTGCCCCCTCATGGCCGCCTACACAGTTGAGTTCGGTCAGGTTACAGGTAAAGATCCATGCAACTAATGTGGGCCCATTACACTCTGCAGGTTGCAAATGCTGACATCGCACAGGCATCACGTGAAAGACTGAGATTATTTCATGTCAACGCACTTGCTGCGCATTTCATAGACCTTGCAGAAAAACGGCACATGCTGCAACCACAACTCTTACAAACCTGGAAGACAAAGAAAGGGCAGATACTGCAACCAGAACGTTGTGCTAATAATACCACAGCCACATCTGTCCACAGTTAAACGAGGAAACACATGCATGTGAAGCCACTGGCAGAGAGGCACATACCGGGGCAGCAGAATGGGCACGGGCAATTGGTGTCCGAGGCCTAATGATGGGCGTGGTTGAATAAGCCTGGGTTGACGCCTTTGCAGAGTAAGATGCAGTTGGCTTGATGAATCGAGCACTTGGGTTCACACTGCGTGTCTGGCGGCGGGGGGGTGACGGGGTACGAGTAGCTTCGCGAGTACCATTATCCACAGCACTCAGTCTCAGTTCATGCGCTGCAGTTGGCCGCATGAAGGATGGAAGCACCCCAGGGTACTTGAGGAATGTCGAACCCAGCTCCTCCAGGCTCTCCTGTGGGTACGCACTGGCGAGCGTTTGGGGGCGGCCCTGGCGGCCACGAGGAGGTGGTGTGATGGGGCGTGGAGTTGGGCGCGTGGACTTGATGCTCGTATCCATTGGGGGGTGCGGAGGTCTGGTTTGAGGCGACCTGCACACACTTTCGAGCTACAGCCCCGAAACTACGCATAACAGGAGCCTGGCAGAAAGATCGGCATAACACAAGACATGACAAAATCAGAACGTTTTCAATTGGTACTGTTGTCCGGACCAGTGACACGTCTATCAAGGCTCATGATAACTGAAGAATTGCCCACATGAATTCATACCTCATAGACATTCGAAGCCCTGACATAACCCCAGGTGATGGCCTGTTGGTGGTAGCTTGTTGTTGCGTGTATTCTGACATGCGGCCATTGACAATATCTGGAGCTGACTTTGGGACAGGCACGTGCGCATAGCCACTGAGCTGCTGACCAACACCTTGCAACTCCTTAACTGCAGCAACTGAGAGAGCATTGGGTGTAATAGCTGATGGGCTTGGCAGGGCTGACGCTCCAGGTGTTGGAGCGTTGTTTTCGATGCTGTTGTCACGCTGCGCGGGCACAGAGGAGCTTGTGTTAAGTTGACACGACTCAACCTCAAGTATTTCACGCGCAGCTGCTTCACGCGGGGTCTGTGGAGAGTTGGGACCTGACTCCATGCGACCTGTGGGAACTGCTGACTTGTTGTATTCGTCTGAACGCACGTCCCCAGAAGGCACTGCTGTTGCAACCAGCTCTGAAGCTGGGACAGAGGTGTCAGCATGCTCACCTGCTACAGGCAAGGGTGAGGGTGCTACTGTAGCAGCTAGCGCAGGGACTGCGTCAGGCAGCGTTGAACCAGAGCTGCCTGCAGGAGCTCCCTTGAATGTGTCACCTGCCTCAGGGCTGACTGGAGTGATCCTGTTGGCGCTAGTTCGAGTGGAGGCAATGGAGGGGGTGGGGATGGTGCTGGGCGCTGAGGAGCTGGTTGTCGAAACACCTGTACCTGCCAGATTGTCTTGCTGGGGTTCTGAGGTTACATCAATGCCCAAAGGCACATCATCCACGGCAACTGCCGGCGATGTGACCTCCATGTTGGGAGCCTGAAAAGGAGGCCTTGCGGCATCAGTAGCGCCGGTGTTCTTGGGTGAGAAGGGATCCTGGGAGTACACACTACTACGGTGTGGGCTGGAACCTGACGAAGCAGCATCCTGCACAGCAAGACTTCGTGCTCAAACTGCAAAACATAGCAGGCGTGAAGTCAGACCATGAAAGCAGTAGCGGGAGTCCCAGTACCTTGGTGACTATCTCTGAGGGCACAGCTGGCTCCGGTTGGGTCGCGGTCGCCTGTGCTGCAGGTCTCGCCTTCTGGCCACGCTTTGACGGTGAGTCAAACTTGAGAGAGTCCGCACCAAAAGGGCCTGAATTCTCATCTTTACGTGGGGAGAATGCTCTTGGCGATGCAGTGTCACCTGCTCTTGGCGACCTGCGGGTGAACGATCCCAAGCGTATGGGAGCTGGGACAGACGAACGTCCAAACGTCACTCCCGCATGAAAAGCCTTGTGAGCGCAGTGCGAAAACACTACCTGCAACAGTGACGCTCCATATGAGCTGTTGGCTCGATTGTATGTGGCAGGCGCGCCTGCATGCGCTAAGTTGTGCGACTGCCATCCTCTTCCCAACGCTGGCGTAGGCTCGGACTAAAGTATATGAATATGATACAAAGTATAATTTGAGCTTGTTAGCGCCGCAGAAGGCAGATTGAATACGGTATAAGGCAATCCATCGATCGACACAACCTCACACTTCATGCTAGCGGTGCCGCCTATTCGAGAAGAGGCTCGTGTAGGCGTCACTGCTTAAGCATTGGCAGCTTTCGCGTGACTTTGAGGACCTTCCTCAGCTGGAACAATTGCAATCACACCAAGACGCGTGACGAGGTGCTCTGTCGTGCCCAAGAATTGTAAAGATATGGCTATGAATCGCCGTACCTATGAGCCCGAGGGTCAAATCCATTGAGATCAATCACATGTGGCACGTATCTGTGCCTTGACAGCTTTTCAGGAACCAAACATACGAAAACGCATGTCCGCAAGTGGGCGCGGCGAGCATGCGGATGAGCTCGTCACAGCAGGAAAATAAATGAACAGAACGGAAGAATAAAGGATTGATCCCGTATCTCTGAATCTGGCCCCGGCGAGCACGCAGCGAACCTGGGCCCACAACACCTGATGGCCACCGAGCATTTGAACGACAGGAGCAGGCAGATGATGAAAACCCACCTCAGCTTCATCCTTGGTCAGAAAGCAGAAGTTCGCTATTTGTTCCGTGCTCAGCAAGCCGGACGCAATGGTGAGAGCATTCAGGTTGCTCAAATCGCACGTATCACATACATCCTCGCAGATATCCAGTTCGATATTTGCCTCTACAAGAATGCTTAAAAGAGCTTCTCGGCTGCAGAGCTGTTCTAAAGCTGGCGCGGAAGCTCCGGCGGAGAGGGCCAGCTGGTGCGCCTGGGAGCTGTACGCCGCCGTCTCAGCGTCCATCTCTAATGACTGTTCTACTAGCTACACAGCGATCATATTATGCTCAGTCGTATCACACAGGCGTGAGTGGCCTCGAGCGCAGAAGCCCAACAGACTATCTGCCAGCTGATGGCTCAGGAAAACAAACTTTGGTACACGCACACACTAACACCTTCATTGCGCTCGATTGGAATGGCAAGTTATTTTTTCATGCACCTTGACATCGCGGAGATTCCAGATGAGTCTTGGTGCGGAAAATTCTGTGATTCAGCCCGTTTGTGGCATGTTGGTGGGAATCAAAAAACGCCATGAAATGCATACATTGGTGCACTTCAGTTCTCTATTGCAAGCTTCAAACGAGCACGCACCAATTCTCAAACACCAGTTGTCACACAACTCTTCAATCATAGTGATGGCGCAGGGAGTGTTCCCAGCAGTTCAAGTGTGCAGTCGGATGAGTCACCACACAGCTTCGAATTGCAATCCGTGCTCTACCACAAGTGCCTTAAGATACTTCGCCTCACAACCACCACATCGTGTCAACCAGTCACCGCTACCTGAACGGTTACGCGTTCCATCCTCTATCTATACGCTTCGAAACTTGTGCGTGCCAGGTGTCAATCTAGCGTCCCGAGCTGAGAGTGCATGGCACCATCCCAACGGTAGCAACTTTCACTATTCACAACCTAACATAAAGGTTTCAGGCGAGTCGAGGCACTACGCTGGTTAGAGGATGCAATGGTGCTTGAGCTTGAGCGCAGCTGCCCCAAGTTTGGCAGCCGCGACACGTCGGCGCCGCAACAGCATCGCCTGCCAGAAAGCAGTCGCCAACGCCTACAAAGTAATTACATCGACAAGGATGCGGGATGTACACACACTCACTCATGCGAAATGTGAAAAAGGTGCCAATGTCGAATATCACATCCATGACGCAACTATCCCAGCCATCAATTGATGCGTGCACCCCAACAGTCAGATCCAACTATAAGCTAATGGCGCCACAACTGCCTCAGGTCTCAAACACCTCAAGAGTCCAAGGCTTGGAAACGGGCGTCAGTGGATTCCTTACGACTAGAGCTGCGGCCTCGGTTCCTCCGAAAACTGGTGACCGCGTAACCTCAACATCCTCTTGACCAGGAATCTTGCCTGCATACGTGGCTCCAGGCGCCAAGAAGCGCCAGCCAAAGATGATGACTCGCTCGAAAGCAAGAGTGTAGTCCACGCCTACGTGCTTGGGGGTGTAGGTGAGGCGTCCATCCTCAAACATGATGTCCGCGTCTATATATTTCGCGTTCATAAACGCGAAGCTGGTGCCATCATCCACATAAAGACGCCCTGTGGCAGAGCCCTGCTCATCAAGTGCCACTACAAGAGTGAAAGGGTCCCTACGTTGCGCTCGTGTGGACCTCCGTGCACGCTCTCTACGAGGTACAATGTGCCCACCACGGTACAGCCTGCACAGAACAACTGCCAGCCTAGGGTTGCAGTTCATGATGGATTCATGTGATAACGACACCAAACCGTGAACACACCATCTCATGCAATGCATATGCAGAACAACGGCTGGGATAGGAGTGTTGCACCGTGTACACATCCTGTTCCTTCAGACCTGTCATATGCTACACGCCGCAAGACTCGCACCTGGGAATTGTGTCCATAGTGACAGGGTAGTTGTATACTCCAGAGGCTGGCGGCACAATCTTTACGCCAGATGGCTTGTAGAACACCTCCCCAGCAGGCAAGGCCATACTCACTGTGGTGGCCCCAGCATGGACCACCGGCGCTGCAAGGAGTGCAGGCCCCAGCATAAGCTGTTGGTCCACTTCCAGCATGGAGGAGTCATTTGGGAAGTCATAGAACATAGGCCTGATGACTGGCTCTCCTGTCTCATTCGCAGCCCGGAAGAGTGTGTAAATGTATGGCAGCAGCGCATACCGTTCACGAAGAGCAGCCTGCAGTGCACACCCGCCATGATGGATTCCCGACACCAACCGCACCCACTTCCCAATTAGCTTTTTTTCAAGAGACGGGATACAGCGTCAAGCGGCTCAGGGTTCTGAATGGAATCACGTATCAATCCGGTGCAGCACGCACCCGTATTCGACCAGTCGCCGAGTCCCCGAACAACCAAGGCTCTCTGCGCTTGGAGTCCAGGTGTGCATGTGCTCTGAAAAATGGATAGAAGATGCCAGCTTGGTACCACCTCTGCAGAAGCTCTTCCTCAGGGTTTCCAAAGAAGCCCCCTACATCGGCTCCAACATTCGGGAGCCCTGCTATGCTCATTGAGAGCAGCATCGGTACTGCTACCCTGCAAGGGGCAGAGCACCGCTGAAGGCTGCGGTGCAATCAGGCCGCAGTGCAATCAGTGACGGGGAAAATGCGACCGTGTAATGAAAAAGATCACAGCCAAGCAAGCATCTGTGAGCACACGATTATCAACACAAGCAGACCTCATGCTGGAGCCGAACCTTAAGTGCTCCCATGTGGCAGCGTTGTCCCCAGTCCACACCGGCCCGATGCGTTGTGTACCCGCGAAGAAGGCCCTGCTCAAAACAAAGGGTCTGTCACCATCTGGGCCCTTCTCTTTCGCCCCTCGAAGAGCCAGGCCATCTGAAGTCGCCTGATGGTAATACAGCCCATACACGTTGTGCACATCACGATGCTCGATGGAGCCCATGTGCAGAGCATCTTTGGGCATGGTGATCTCAGGCCCATTGAACACTGAAGGCTCGTTCATGTCATTCCAGATGTACAGATCACCTGTTGAGCCATGGTACGAGGATGTGGTGAAGTGAGAAGACCACCACTCTCGAATGCTCGGGTCGACAACATCCAAGTAAGACGAGGACCCAGGCCAGCACCACCCCTCGAAGTCTTCACCATCCTTGTTCCTTACGTAATATCTCTTGTTTGCGGCCTGCACAGTGTACGGATGCACATCAACACGAACACATACGAGCATGCACCTTTGTGACAAGTGTGATCAGACGTGTACAGTACGTTCGGCGCAGGAATACAAAACTAGTCATCGCTCAACCCCTCATTCACTGCTACCCATGTCAGAGGGTGGTTTCTGACTATTGCACTTGATAACACCAGCTGTATGCAGTCCCTGCAAATGTCAGTGGGGTGAATTGGGGGGCATGGGGGACGAGGCTCACAGACGAGGCTCACAGACAAGCCGATGATAAGTGCGGCAACGCCAGACAGCTCGCAACATTCCCACCTGCTTGTGCAGCTCATACTCTGGGTCTCGCTTCACATGGGGGTCCACGATGGTCACCATCTTGCGGCCAACGCTGGACACTCCGTTAAGCATGTTGACAGGATCTGGGAAACGTGATTCATCCCAAGTCATGTAGCGCTTGCCATCTGTGTGCTCAATGTCCAGCCAGATGACGTCACAGGGCATGAGATGCTTGTCAAAGCCTTCATTCACAGCCTTCACATCTGCCTCATCACGATAGTTCCATCTGCACACTATGTATGCCACAATGAGTGCCCCCAGTCGTGAGGTGTCAAAACCAATGCCACAGTGTATCGAGTGGCACATAGCATGGCAACCTGCTCAAAGTTTGTCTCTACAACAAAAAAAACACTTGGGGTGGCTGTAACAACGGCCTGACCCACAACCACACCGTGACCAGCCTGACTGTCAAGCCGAATACTCAGGTCATGGGCAAGAACCCACAAACAGTGACGCACTGAGACAGTCACACACAATCACCGGATCAACCCAAGTGCAGACAACCGAGGGGACGCATACCGGCATTGATGATACCCGATCGAAAACATCTGAGGCATGGCTGATTTCCCCGTGAGGGAAGCAAACTGCTTTGCCAAATCTGCGGGAGAAGGTCCCAGCAACAAGAAGAGATCAAACGACCCCGACTCAGCAAGCCACTGAGACTCGACTCCTGCCTCTGTCTTGCTGATATCGACATACATCTCGGCCGCATTCAACCAGAACGCACCAACAGAGAAGTCCTCACTCATGGCTGTAAGGTAGGGAATGGAGCCATACAGTCCAAACGGAGAGTCTTCTAGGTACTCAAAAACATCAAGGTTGTATAAACGGTACGGCTCGGAGGTGATGTTGTCTCCTACTGTGGGCTTGAGGGACAAGCTGGTGGCGTGCTGTGGGATTCCATAGGCATGAAGAGCTTCAGGGAAGCTGATATCTAATGACATTGCCTGAGGTCCTTTAGGATTTGAGTCCTTGTGGTCTTTGAATGTCTCTTCTGACGACTCTTCGTCACCATGTGCCTGTGGCTTTGTACCTCGGTGTTCAATGTGAAACTGGCCCCTGCTGTTCACCACCAAACGACCGGGCACTTCAAGCTGGAACGGATCAAAATGTAACATAAACGACTGCCCCGCAACCACAAACATGGCCCCTGCCCCTCCCACTTCCTTATGTGTTATCTCTGCAGCAGGAGGCAGCTCAGCCCCCAGAATATCAGGGAGCTGGTATCGATCTACTCCGGGTTCAATCACTTGGGCTCGAATAATTGAGTCATAGGTGGTCACTTGCAGCTGAAAGGCGCTGCCTGATTCTGTATTCTTCAGCTCAGCTCCAATTATGTTCCCCTTGACAGTCACTGATGAAGGAGTAACCGTGTATCGAGGGCCTTGCTGCCCTCGTAAACGTGTGCAGAAGCCTGAATCTTTGCATTTCTTGAAATCGTGCTCCTTGAATGCCACCGTTCTCTGCAGCAAGCCCGTCAAGCAGAACACTAAGAGGTGTAACCACAATCCCATCCTACACAGCCGACGATCACGATCACAACGATGGTGAATCAAAAGACAGCATTCATTCGCGTGAAACTCTGTTCTCTCAAACGACTATGTGTTCACAGACACATGTAAGATGGTCGCATTGGCCATTCAGCGCAGGTCGTGCTCACACTCATGGCCACACGGGACTTTGCAGCTGTTTATCTACCAGCATGAACGGAGATTCGTCTTCTGAGTACCTCTTTTCAAGACAGCATGCTTCGACTGCCAGACCGGAAGCACTTGTACACCTCACGCCACAGCAGTCTCTGTATACAGCTGTACAGATATCTGTATACAGCTGTACAGATCTGTTAACAGCTGTTGCTGCCGTGCTTGCTATATTGGACTCCCTGTGTACTTGGTTTACTGTCTCTTTGATCTTCTATCACTTCTCGTTTCTGTCGCTTTGCCTGTGGGTGACCAGCATCTAGCATCGTAGGTGCCTGCTGTACGAAGATCACATTGAGTTCACTTGGATCCTGTGTCAAAATCTCAAGTATTAGACGCGAATTAGATGTCACGGAAGCTGTCACGCTGTCTTTCGGACAGCCTGCTGTTGAGGTGCCAAACCCTCTGAACACCGTCTCTGCCTCTGTAACGCCGATAGAGAGGCAAAGAGGATCAACACATTATGGTTTCCGACAGTAATGCAGTGGTGCCCTCCTTCAGTGCATCTGTTTTGCAGTGAATGGGCGGATAGTGTCAATTCTGTTCTGGAGTCTGGCAAACACAGCATACATGGTCGCCCAACCTGGATTCCAGAAGCGAGATCTGAACGTGGAGTTGTGGAGCAAGCGAAAACGTATCTCAAGAGTTTGATAGCACATCAGCCAATCCAGTCTTTGGTTTGCAGCAGGCATGAGGCGCAGGCTACTGTCAGCAGTGTGGAGATGCAATTCACCAACAGGCTAGTTCTGCACAAGGGGTCCGCCAACACGGCCATAATGCAAGCGAAGTACAAAGATACGGGGCGCAATGTCATCTTGAAGGTGCTCAGCGGTTCTTTCACGTGTGGAGATGTGGCATGCATTCTGGAGAAGTGCAACCTGCGAGACACATGCTACATACTGCAGTCCAAACATCATTTTCCACCATGCTCAAAATTGTAGTATCCACAGGTTTACGAAAAAAGCATGCTCAATGATGAACTCAAAGCCAAGTTAGAGCTGGAAATGCAAGCTCTTGAGAGGTCCAGACATCAGAACATTGTTGATCTGTTGGATGTCTTAGAAGACGAGAACACGTGTGTACTGGTGTTCGAAAACTGCGCGCATGGGGACATGGTTCGGCAAGTAGCTCTGCAAGAGAAGCGGCCCTCATCCTATGTCTTCCCCAAGATCATTCAGCCAGTCTTGCTTGCTCTTCAACACATGCACAAGCAGGTCAAGATTCCATTGTCTATCCTGCGGTACTCATTTCCTTGACGCAACCTCAGGCCAGCTTCTTGTGATGGCTCGAAGGATGTGGGATACGTTCCAAGCGACAGTTGTGTGGGAGATGTCCACAACATGCAGCTGTCGAGGAAAGAACGCCAATATATGCAGGGACTAGTGCACTGTGGAATTTGTCCTACCAGTGTTCTTATGCGCAAGGACGAGTCAGTGTGCTTGTGTGACCTCTCTCATGTTTTCGACACGAACGCACAGGCTAGCAGTAGGTCCCACAGAGCAGGGCATCTGGACTATATGCCACCTGAACTCGTGCTCTCAGACACTGAGGCTGAAGAAAAAGATGGCACTGGCTTGCGTGAGCTGCAAGCGTGTATCATCTCTCCCGCTGTGGATGTGTGGCAGGTCTGGTCCACCCTGCTGGGGCACTGCAGCACGGCTATGCATGTAATGGCCTCATCCATGTCACCTGAAGCTACAGCAAATTCAAGTGCTGAATTAACGATCTGTGTTGCTTCATTGCAGGTTGGCTGCCTAGCTTTTGAGCTGTTGGCAGGTAAAGGCCCGTTCTCGTTTGACTGCATAGAGCACACTGCTACTGCCATAGTGTATGGTCGCATCAAGGAGTGGCCCAGAACATTCTGTCAGCACAGTATCTCTTTCATCAAGAGTTGCTTGCACAAGGTGCGCCCAAATCATCAACCGCTTTTGGGCCTCTAAGAGAAGAGGGTGCAACCAATGCAGATGGTTGGGTGCAGTGTATCAATTTTTGGTGCTCTAACAGCTTGATGCAGCAACACAACGTGGTGCACAAGCATCACTATGCGCACTTTTAATTATCTTCTGCCCTGACAACTGGGAGGCCATGAGTGCCTGACGAAAATAGACGATGATGGCAAGTAGGGCTCCCTGAGAACGCTGTTTACAAGATGCTTGCGCCCTGGTATACGAATGCAGTGTGGCAATCGTCAAGTGGATGGTCTGACCATCACCATCAAGCACTGAACTGGACATTCCTGTGCAGACGCCTGAAAGGAGGGCGACAGTACATGAACTGCTAAAGCATCCAGTGCTATCTCAGCAGAACGTCTTCGCCAGGGTGTTCCTGGCAAACCAGGTAAGCAAGGCCATATCATTGCTGGGTGCAAGCAATAAGATTCCTGAAGGAGATTGATGTTACTCTCCCACAACTTCACAGCTCGTTGGGCACCAGCTTTGTTCCCTTGCCTTGCATACCACACTGCACCACTGTTGCAATCTAGCACTGTGAGTAACAGAAAGTATTCACACTGCAATAGCATGTCTCTAGCACTCTATGGATTCATCTACTGTTCGCCACAGAGCGTGTGCCTTGTAAGGTTCACATCAGAAGCTGGACTGCCGCTCATGTACACCTGCATACCACAACTAGAATATGTCAGTGTGACTCTCAACCAGCATACGGCAACTGCGATTTACACTGCATGGATCTGAAGCTGGTGCACACATATATTCCACAGTACCAGGGGTGACAAGACAAAAAACGAAGGGACGCATGTCCATGGCATGTTTCAGAATGCCAACCACGACGCACACCGCCAAACGACAGTATCTTGAAGCTTCACATTAGTCATGTTCCCACGCATGCATGAGCATCACTGCGCCCGAATAAAGTCATCACGACCTTGAGAAGCAACGTATGATGTATTTACGGGCCCACGAGTCTGCTACAGAGCACATCCGCCGTTCCAGAACCCCCAAGCTCTTATCTTCCTGTTTCTGTGCCACCTGAGCGATCGCTTCAGCACACTTCGGATGATAGAAGCTCACGGGCCTCTTGAAAGACACGCCTGACCTACACGTCCACCTGCAGAACAACCGACACCTGTTCAGTGAGAGGGAGCGCTCGTAACGGTGTGCTGTAAGAAAAGGCCGCGATTAAAATGTTCCAAAATGACAAGCCATGTGTGGTTGCCAGTGACACATGACTCTCAGATGCCCACAGTCACGGACACTGGCAAGCTTCCAAACAACCAACGCTCATTCAAAGCAGTTCAGCATTCACGCGGATCCCGCACAGCGCAGTGTTCATTTCGAGCAGCGTTGGCGAGGTTTTCTGAGGATCTGCGTACATCAGCTGATACAGAATTTGTTGAGGATCATCACCAGAAAACTCCTGCCCACAACTCAACTCCTCCGCGCCTGACAACACTGCATCATCATCAAGCAAGGCACTCATGACTCCCTGTGTGACGTGGCTGTCTACAGCAGCAAGCGGGATATCACTGGCCCGCAGCATGTGAATTCCCTGCACATACACTGCACAGTACTGGTAACTGCTATAGAACACCAGGTAAAAGCGTTTCTCGTGGCCCCCTCGACCAACCGGCAACATGCAATGGGAAGCCACAACAACCCGAGAGTCAACGAGACACAACTTTATGACTATCGGGAAAAGTGACGGCAGGAATCAATATTTGAAGTTCTGCACACCCCCCAGGAAATGCTCCCAGCCTGATGAGATGAAAATGCTGCCTTCCAAAGTACCTGCCAAGGCGATGCTTGCGGCTTCCCATCCCTGGAACAGCTGAGGTCGGCCTCTCCAACAGTTCCGACCCCACACACTTCTACAGATTGCGGGTGTACGTCATCTCTGGGTGTAACACTGAGGCTGTTTGTGGAGCATTCTCGTGCCGTGAGAGGATATGCAGCAGCGAGCCCTTGCTGATTCTGACAGGTTTGAATGCGGTTCAACCAGCATCCGCATGCACCCTGAAGCAGTGCCACATCACATACCATGCCCCCATATGATGCTCTCAGCAGCATGCTGCTCACTAGCGCTCGCTCACTCGGGCACCTCACCGCTGTGTTGATGGCTTGCAGACCACAGTCCTCCACAGAAGGGCTCTGTACCTCCTGTGCTGCACAACCACACCACAGTTTTGTTTGCAGCATCAGAACAGAAAACTGGAGGCGGTTCAAATCTAGAGCAGCCCAACTTATCATCCAGAGGCCTCAAAAGCTCCGAAACACTCAAACAGGAACAGAAACGGAACAATGCAGAGCAGCCTGCCGCTCATTTGCCGCACACCTGCAGCAACATGTTTCCTACCGCCCTCTAAGCCTGTAGACCCATGTGTTGCTTCCTGCCTCGATTTCTGAGTGGGGGTTTCAAAGTCAGAGCTCTCGCGCACAGGTGAGCAAGCGAGCTCGTAGAAGTAGCGGATGACCATGGCCTTGTGGTCAAAGTTTAGTTGGTAGCCCTTCGCCTGAGCCATCATGAGCCATACTACTGCAGGCAGGAGAGGATGAAGGCAAGCATCCTCCAGGCTCATGACTGCAGCCCGTCTCAAGGCGTCCGAAGCAGACAGCTCGAGCAGAGCGAAAGCAAGCTTTGCAGCCTCTTTGGGCCTGCATCTTCGTATGCTCTTCTGCAAAATTGGCCCAAGTTCCTTACACCGCTGCAATGCTCACTTGCGAAGTCGTCAGCAGTTATGGATTCCACATCTTTCTGTGCCATGTTCTACATGTACACATGCAAGCTGCAACATGTGCTCCATAACATGAAGCCATACACTAAGAAAGCTGGAAGAAGAGCCTGAGGATCAAGCACGATTGCTCAGGAGGAAGGGATATGTTAGCACAGACAATATCGCACGCACCTGTAGAGCACTCTTCAGCAGAGGAGCTCCCCCAATGTACCTCTCGTACCCTGGTGGCGGGGTGTTCTGCTCTAATGCAGCCTTTAGACGGCCACCCTCAGTTGTGTGAGCTTGCTTCGCGTCACATGCAACATTGGTGCACAGCTTTATTTCCACCTCCTGCAGTGGTGCAGCCTGGGCCACTGTATGCAGCTCAGGTGTTCTCAGTTTGACCTTGACAGTAGCTGACCACTTAGGGGCAGCTGTGTGTGCAGGAGGTGTCTGTCCAGCTGTCCACATATCTGCACGCCAGCATCAGGATTCATGAAACAGACATGTCTAGACAATATGTATGTGACAATCATGAATCCATCCCCGCCCCGCCCACTGCTTACATCCTCACATCATCGTATCGTATCCCATCCCTTATTAAAAATTCTTGCATGGCACGTTAACGCCTGTCTTCCGCTTGTTCTGGATTTGCCAGAGTGTACTGAGACATGGTTTGACCGGCGAAACAGGTGAAGTGAGTATAATCAGACCTGTCTGCCACGAATCACCATGATCAAGGCCACAAAAGAAATAGTGCGTCTGAAACACCTTCGCAGCGTTTGCAGTGAGCACAGAAAAGACACTGCTCTTGGCTTCTGACTGGCAATTCGCTCCAGGAGGATCTCCCACGACTAGCAGACCCACCAGAGACGTATCATCTGTAGACTTCCTATTGTTCAGCCTGTGGCGCTCCTCGTTTCCGGAGGTGACGTGCTTGCCACTTGTTCGCTTCTTCTTCAAGCCTGCAAGACACGAGAGCTGACATGAATTCGCCAAGGTGAATTCTTTCAGTCTAGTATTGAATGGTAGTCCGTACTGTTGGCTTGGCTCTTCTTCAGCACATCAAACACTGACCGTGTCATTTCACCGACAGGTCATGTGACAGGAAGTGACAGAGACGCAACATGTGTCTGCGTTTGGAGTTTATGCACAGGAAAATACAGTCTGGCTGCATAGGTGTGCAGGGAGCCCTGAATTGGACAGTGCCACTGCAACAGCTATTCTGCACAAGTCCAAAAATTCGAAGTCAACGCGTGAAGATATCACGTGAACGAGTTGCCACATGAGACTCCATCCTTGAACACATAGCTAGAATTCAACACCGAATGAATGCGAAACCAGCATCAACAACCAGTGTGGAGCTTTCATGTGCTAGGCCTCGTACACTAGCGCCACAGCGAGTGCTTGCAGCGGTCAGACAGTCGGTTCTTCTTCGTCGAATCTGAATGGCTGGTAAACTCCTACGCAGCTTACGGTCATTCTCTTCAGCTTGCAACATGTCTGTCTTCTCTTCTATCATCGCTTCTGACAAGTATAAGTTCTACTTGGACGGCGAGTGGCGAGAGAGCACATCTGGCAAGGGAGTGAACATAAAGAACCCACAGACCAACGAGACTGCCTTCTCGGTGCAAGCATGTACGCCAGAAGAGGTTGATGCAGCATATAAGGGTGCCTCAGAGGCACAGCAGCAGTGGGCGAAAACGCCTCTGTGGAAGAGAGCAGAGCTGATAAAGAATGCAGCAGCCCAACTGCGCAAGCATGCTGAACCCATCGGCAAGATCCTCACAATAGAGGTTGCCAAGCAGGCAAAATCTGCAAGCACAGAAGTCGTCAGGTCTGCAGAGCTCATGGAATACTGCGCGGAGGAAGCAGTGCGTTATCTGGGCCAAGGTGCTTCCCATCAGATGGTGCAAAGTTCTGCTATGAATGCAGGCCTGCAAAAGTTTCTTTGAAGAGAACATCTTGGAACCGAACACTCATACCGTGCCATTAATGCAGGTGATCTGCTGATGTCCGATTCTTTCCCAGGAACAGACAGAACGAAGATCTGCATGGCCAGCAAAGTGAGCCTGGGGGTTGTGCTATGCATCCCACCGTTCAACTACCCAGTCAACTTAGCAGTCAGTAAGGTAGCTCCCGCGCTCATGGCGGGTAATGCAGTGGTACTGAAGCCCCCTACACAAGGTGAGCCGCCCCCCTCCTACAATTTCATCCCCCCCTCCTCCTACTTCCTACCAACTAAATCTTTACACAGCGATGAACCATCATCAAAGCAGAGTTTCACTGGTGCAATCTATCAGTCGACTTTGTTGGCCGATGGGCTGGCAACAGTTTTGTACAGCACTGCCGAAATTGTTCTATCTGACCGTCGAAGAATAGGGCCAACAAACGCGGAGTATCCATATGCACGGGTGCCTAGCTGTAGAATACAAGTGGGCAACCATCAAACGCATCCTTCCGGACGGGGCTGCGCATGCATGCTGTGGCAAGCACGCACATGCATGCCTGAGTCCTGCCCACACGGGCTGCGCGTTGTCGGCATCCATGCTCTCATTTCACACTTCACAAACAGCACTGGCGTGCAGGGGCTGTGGCAGGCCTGCACATGGTGCATGCATTCCACCTGGCTGGAGCCCCGCCCGGCCTGATACAGTGCGTCACAGGCAAGGGCAGCGAGATAGGCGACTACATGACCACCCACCCTGGCGCAGACTGCATCTCCTTCACAGGTGCTGCCCACTCTTGGTCTGCAGCACACGTTGTGTTTTATGCATGCAGTGCCTCCGTTTCATGCATACAACGCCAGCGACAGTGCATCCCTGCAGCACGCAGCGCGCTGCCGAAGTCACGCCTCAGCTGGGACAAGGATCCAGCGGTGCAGCTGACTGTTAGGAAGCCTTGAGCGTTGGCTGACTGTATCACAGCAGGCAGGATGGGTGAGAGGTACTCCAAGCACTGAGAACTCCATGCGCTCCATGCACTGAGAAGCTTCTCTGGCATGCAATAGCGCCACTCAGAGGCATGCCTGCAAAGCGTGGAAGTGAATGAATGCCTGCAAGCACAAGTACTGTAGCTGCATCAACTGAGCAATTGTGAGTGAGATGCATCAACATGCAATGCACATGTCTGTTGTGTATTGCGTGTTGATGTATCTCACACAAAATTCCTCAGATCATGCAGCTACAGTACTCCATACTATGCTATCGAGCAGGCCAGCTTCACGTGGCAGCCATGAAACAGTTGACGAGTACAAGAAGAGACCAATCAATGACATATCAGTCACTTACGATCACCGATCACTGACATATCAAGGCTTCAGCACCTGATAACCTGCTAGAAGAACTCAACTAGCACAGCCGCACCATCAGTGCAATGAAGAAGTATCTTAGGGCAGGCTGTGGTGGCACATGGTGCACCAGAATGACCACAGGCTGCCTCTGCAGGGGGAAGCACAGGCATCTCCATCAGCAAGAAAGCAGGCATGGTGCCGCTGCAGATGGAGCTGGGCGGCAAGGATGTGTGCATCGTGTGTCCAGATGCAGACCTGGACCTTGCAGCCAGCAGCATCGTGAAGGGTGGCTTGAGCTATCAGGGCCAACGGTGCGGCGCACAACACTTTGATTGAAACCTTTAGAGTATTGAATGTGCGTACTTGCTGGTGCGCCGTTCACTTGAAATGGTGGTTCTTCGTTCACGGTGTGGGTGTATGTGCGGGTTGTTGCCCATGATCTGGTACATGAGCCATTCTATGGAGTTATGCCTGTAACTTACACATATGGTTCTTGCCCATGATCTGCCTTTGATGCTTTTGAAGACCTGGTTGGGGGGCATCCTGTATTTGCGGATGGATCATTCAGCCCCGGGCACCACTGTTTGCAGCCAGTTATAGAGCCATGGGCCTGGCTGTGCAGATGCACGGCTGTCAAGGTGGTCATGGTTCACGACTCCGTAGCTGACCAACTGGTTGCAAAGGTGATGCACATGGTGGCCAAACTGTCTGTGGGAAAGCCGGAGGACAACTGTGATGTGCGTACCCTCCCCGTGGCAGTGTTCACTGTGCTCGTTGCTCCCTGCACAGGAACTGATCACAAGTGATCAATGTGATCAATTCCCATTGTCTGTGATTGCGCTCCAAGCAGTCAGTCTCCGTGCACCCATGAGTAATAATTGGCCTTGCACCCACAGGCCTGCATGGCTGAGGTCCTGCTTTGGCACCAGAGAACTGAACACTGTTGCCTTGTTTCGTGCTTGGCCAACACCTTCTTGCTCGTGCAGATTGCGGCTGTCATCAGTGAGAGCTCAGCAAATTGGATTGAGGAGCTGGTGATGGGTGTGCCTCCACGCTGTCGCTCAGCAAGGAGCTGCTGTGCTCTCACAAGAACGTCAGCTGTCCAGTCTGTGATTGTGATGCAGACTGCTTAGAAGTCAAGTCAGTGATCATAACACACACTGTGGTCATTGGTCGCTGCCATGCTGTGGTTTCTATGCAACCAGATGGATAGATGTTGTTGATTCCACAGCACAAAGAGGGGCCACTGTCAGGGCCTTGAAAATGATACGGTAGGAGCAGGATCACTGCCACCAACACTTGCAATCTGATAGCGCTACTACGTTACAGTGTATCGTTATAAGTGTTCTCTGGAGACCAGATATGATCGAACGAACATCCCATTGTTAAGTAAGTAAATGAATGATTCGGGATCACGCCTTCCTTACGAAGAAGGGCCTCGCAGATTCCAGGTGCGTGTTAACTGGATCCAGTGTTGAGAGGCCAAACAGGGTAAGTGGGTAAATGGTGCACAACGCTTACCCTGGGGTAGTGGGGTACCTCACTAGGTGATGGGTAAGTGGGTAGAGCAGTTGCTGTTGTCGATAACGACACCCCTGGTAGTGGGGGGTGTCTCAAGGGGACCCAAAACCACGATCACCAGTCTCGTACTGAGCACGTTACCGAAGGATGCAGGCAGTTTGCATTCTAGTGTTTACGTTCTTCCAAGGCATCGTCTCCCAGTGACTAGCGCAAGCTTGCTGCAGATGCTCGGGAGAAGGGGGCCAAGATGCTGACAGAGTGGAAGAGGGAAGGAAATCTGATACACCCGCAGGTGCTGGATCATGTCACAACGGACATGAAACTGGCATGGGAAGAGCAGTTTGGGCCGGTGCTGCCGGTCATGAGGGTGGAGGAGATGTGGGCCGCAGTCAAACACTGCAATGACAGCAAGCTCGCGCTGCAGGGCTGTGTGTTCACTGCAGATATCAACAACGCCATGAAGCTGAGCGATGCCATGAAGACGGGCACCGTGCAGGTGTTCGCCAGGGGCATCGGTATTGACAACTTGTCAGCCATTTTCAGCCAAATTATAACTTCTATCGTGGTTTATCCGGAAAATCGTGATTTGTTACATGTATGTGTAAAGTTACAGGCTTAATCCCATAGCATGGCTCACGTACCATGATTTGTTACATGCAGCACCGCCCAAAAATAGTACTTGTAACTCTTGTGCCATTCGAGTGAAGTGGTGGATATTTTGTCTTAGTCGCTTTTGGCTATTTGGGTTCATGCCTATTCACTACCTTTCCGGTTTGTAAACTTTCAACTATTTCGCTGACATACGACATTAGTCTTTCCCCATTCCTTGGCTATGTATCTGGTGTGAGATGCTCCGTCTGTTTCCAGTGCGCACGTTGTGTGATCCATTGTTTAGAGCTCTGTTTAGAGCTCTGTGGCAGGCCAACAAATCATTATGTGGCACAGAGCCTGATCTTGGTCCTGGTCTTTGTCGACTGTGTGGGCAGCGCTGGCTTCATCACGCAATGTGAAGCCAGCAGTGATAGCATTACCAAATGCGCAGTATCGTCATTACCGTCTCAGCATAACTGACTAGCGGCTGGTGTAAGGAAGATCTCATGTGCAGGTGAACGGCGGCCCAGCACGGGGGCCAGACCACTTCCCTTTCCAGGGCTTCCGGGAGTCAGGCATCGGCTCGCAGGGCATTCGAAACTCCCTGGCGATGATGTGCAAGACTAAAACAACTGTGATCAACATGCCTCAGGCTTCGTACACACTGGGCTAGGCAGCAAGGCTTGGGGCTTGCGGTCGAGCTCCGTTGCCTGGCTGTGCAGGCGTCGCTGCGATGATGCGCGCGTAAGGGCGTGAGCGCGTGGGGCCTGGGCTGGCAGGTGTGTGTGTGGGAGGGGGCCCCCGCTGTGCAAAATGCACACACCCCCGCGGGGGTGTGTGTGCATTTTGTGTGTGTCTTGCGTCGACACTAGCACAGTATAGGGGCTCAGGGAGTAGGGGCATACATGCCATGTAAGCGTGTGTTAGGGTGTGTCTAGGTGAGTGAGTGGCCAACCTGTCACTCACAGCTCGGTGGCTGGCTCCCGCTGTGAGGGAAAGCATGCATTGGCACTATGATGGGGGGGGCAGGTTGGATAGCAGCATGGGGTCGGTCAGCTTATAGTGTGTGGCGGGTGCCTAGCCTAGTGTTTGTGAATGCATGCAATAGGCACTGCTGCCTTTGGCATCAAGGGAGAGGCACGCTACAGATGTGGTGCTCTCCTGCCAGTGCTACCGTAGGCTCGCCAAACTGTGCAACTTCATGAATAGTGCGTTTGAAAGACGCCGATTATTTGCTGGGTCGCTAGGTGCCTCTCCAGCAGGCGGCGTGTGCCAATGTAGCGCCACTGCGGCGAATCATGCCAGGCAGTGCGCTATTCAGCATGTCGCAAGGTGTTGGGCGGTTCAGGCTCACATGTGTAATTTGTTTGGGTTCTTAGCTTCACCTGTCATGACTCAGCATGACAGGCAGGCACGTGCTGGTGTCTGGAGCTAGGTGTGTGACAGTGTTACACACCTTGCGTATTTCGTAGTTGCGCAATTTTCATCGAGGCTGGCGCCAGCGGCACACAGTGCAGGGCCTGGAAGCTGCCTTCAGGCACAGACTGTGTGTCTAGGTGTGCCGCGGGGATGGCTTGAGGGCCTGTGTGCTGTGGACGCTTGCACGCAACTTCTGTTGGGTCGGTCACCGTACACTACGTTCACGATACATACTGCGAAGAGCATGCAGTTGCTCTTCGCAGGACAAGTAGGCGTCAGTGATGTCCTGTCATGGCCAGTGTTGCACAGCGCAAGGGCGCGCACTATGCTCAAAACGCTAGAAATGTCAAGCAGGAGATCCAGAGGGCCATGCAGAGGAGGAGGCGAGCTCAACACAGGCGAGCAGTAGCGATAGACACGAGGAACACATGTGCAATTACATCATGGTGGTGCGGCAGTGAAACATGAAGTGCAGGCCGTAGAGCATTGGAAACAAGGCAACGATGCGGAGACCACAACTGGCAACCACGCAACACATCCAAGGAAACATACAACACATCAAAGCAGGACAATCAGCCACCGTCACAGAGACAGCGCCAAGACCTACACACAAGCGCCACATGCCAGCGCCGCACAGTGCAACAGTGCAAAACAGATGCCACGGGCCACCGCTGCACCACCAGGGGCGGCCCCCGCCAGGCACAACAAAGAGCGAGGACAGCAGGAGGGCGCCCGAGCGGCCGCGGGCTGACCGGAGGGGGAAGGGGCCAGGAACATTCAGCCATGAGCGGGAGGGGGAGGCGCCGGAGGAAGGAGAGGCGCCGGAGGAGGACGGGGGTTGCAAGCCATGGGCACCGGAGGGTCCGGCAGGACGATGGGCTGAGGGTGGGGGGGGGGGGGTTGGTGGCTCGCTGGGCGAGAGTGCTAAGCAGAGAGAGGTGGTGCTCGGAGGACGGGGGAGGGCGGTGTGGGAGATGCAGTGCGGAGGGGGGGCGCGGGGACCATCAGTAGCCGCAGGGTACAGTATCAGCAGTGTGGAGCAGCAGGCCCGGCAGGAGGGGCTTGCCGGCAACTCGCGACGAACACATGCGCTTACTAACCATGATCAACCGTACTCATGTAGCAAAATGCAACGCACCCCAAACCACAACATCGGAACTCACAGGGTCAGAAGCAAGCACCCACGAAAACCCAAGGCCGTACACTCAGGGTGCATGCATGAAGACCGAACAGTGGTAAACTAACTGCACACAGTCAAGGCAGAAACAGCCAATGGCAATGGGTAGCCCCGGCACCAAATGAGCGAGCAAAGCCCCCGAAGCCTCACATCACCCAACCCAAACAGCAGTACCCTACAGTGAGGCCATGGCGGCGACGTGCAGGAGGCAGGCTGTGGCTACCCTGCACTGGCAGGGTACCAGTGCATGGCGGGGGACACATCTGCAGATGCGACCCACAGCATCACATCACACCTCCTATCAATTTCAATATGATGCCCCTATTGACAAACGGTAGCTATCACTGGCTATGGACAGCAGCGAATTTTCGGCCCAACAGGCACCTGTACATGGCGAAACCGACGGAGTCAATTGCTCGCAATCGATATAACGGGGATGTTCTGCGCCGCTACAGTTCCTGCAGAAGTGCATGTGCCACAGTCCAGACAACAGGGCGTGGCTGCCATGCTGAGACGGAAAGGCGACGAATCTGAACTGATTATTGTCGCCTGTTGCAGCGGTTGACCAGGCGATTCTTGTTTCTTGGAGGCGGCTTTCGTCCAACATCAGACTCGGCACAGCGGCACAGCGAGTGGGTACCGGTCCAGGCCAAGCTCCGCAGACCAGTGAACATGATGAACGTCGTTGCGTCCAGGTGTGCCTCGTTTTGTGTCATCAGTTGGACTGCCACGGGCACCACGACTATGTTTGAGCGTCAGTTAGGTTGCAAGCACCCGAACATCGCAGCAGCTTCCATGCAGGTCAGCTCAAGGGAGCTGTCTGATAGCGCCAGATGTACTGGATTCTAGGCGCGCATGCAAGTCACGGGCAGCTGTGGTGCGTTCGTGGCCAGTTCTGTTCACGTGGTTAAACGTTGGGGTCCGAAAACAGGCAAGCACGGAGCGAACCTCTACGCGGGGCGCTTGCGGGAAAGACTTGTGTACTGCTGGGGTGTACTGGTAACGAAAAATGGGTAGTCGTGTTGCCAGGCAACAGCAGCGAGTGTTTGCAGGTAATGGGAGCCATTAGCAAGGCGAAGAAGGCTGAGATTGTGCTAAGCCTCTCAGAGAAGCTCAAAGGTAGCACACTTGTGTTTGGTATGGAGTACCAGGGCATCGCGGTAAGCTCTCAGTAGACATCTTGTGCCAACAACAGCTCAGCTCGAAACCCAGACATGTAGCATTGCACACCTCTATGGAACCTGAAAACACTATGATGGTGGAGGATGACGTATGACAAATACTTTTTGGTGCTCAGGTTTCTGTTATTAGCCTGTATCAGACAGACAGTAGGTCTGTGTCTTTTCCTGGCAGCCTCCAGCACCACGGTGCTGCAAGCATCACTCATCTCATGCCTTCTCGCCAGACCCCGCCACTCCAGTGACACTCCCGCTCAAAGGGAACATGACTGTGTTCACTGCAGGTGAAGCACATGGAGGCGATGCGCCGCAAACTGCCAGACAGTGCCTCCATGATGATTGCGAAGAACCGCTTGTTGCGTGTAGCTGTCGACAAGATGGAAGATGAAACAGAAAGGGCGAAGTGGGAAGGACTAAAGGGCCAGAAGGGTATGAATGCATTCGTGTTTGCACCTGAAGAAGGGATTCGAGGTTCTGTCAAGGCCTTCAGTGAGCTTCTCAACGACCTCAAGGTATGTTGCTACCACCACTGCTGAACGTTGTCGTGTTGCATTTTAAAGTTGGACTTAGCGGTTGCACATGTGGACAATCTATCTGTCGAGTTTTTTAGTGCTGTCAATGTTAATACGGGTTGCAAGCAAGGCTGCCTGTTTCGGTGTGCCTTGTGACCAGGCGCAGGCCAACACACACATCGGCAGTGTCTGTGCTGTGAATGGCGATGCTTCCGTTGGGCTGCGTTCATCAGCCGCTTCTCTTTGGAGAGTGTCTGTTGGGTTCAAGCTGTTTCTGCTTTCGTTTGCATGAACGCGTCTTGTGATGGCGCTCGATGCCTCGACGAGGATTGTGAACATCACGATGTTCACAATCTGATTCATGAACGTCATGAATGTGAGGGGCCACATTCACAAGCCCCCTCTTGTACATGTATCCCTCAGTGCATTCATGGCGCCTGGCTGCAGCAAAGTATGTAGTATCGCTCGGACGAGTGCAGGATCTTCAACCAGACCCCAAGAAGGGGCAACCGGCGCCGCCACCTCCAACTTCAGTGAACTGTATTGTTTTGGATGGAGAGGTGATTGATGCATCTAACTGGAAGACTCTGGAAAAGCTTCCTACGAAGGAAGAGCTACTCACAAAGATTGCGGTTGGCATCAAGGCCAACCCGCGTAAGATCGCTGTTGGACTCAAGGCTATCCCAACCAAGCTCGCATACGGTGTCAAGGCGCTGTCAGAACTTAATGACGACAAGAGCATGACTGTAGAGGCAGCGGCTGCAGCCAAGAGCGAATCTTCCTAATGTGTACATGGGGTTTTCAGCTTGAGGCACGTTGTAACCTGTCTGGAAGCCCTGCTGCTGTTGGTAAAGGGTTAGCGGCCTGTCCAATACTTCGTGTCCCAGTGACACTTAAGTGTGGGGTGACGGCACCGTCGTCCCAGTTGTCACTACTGTGACCATCTTTTTCCTGTGTTCGTTTGTAGGAGTTCAGCTATGAATGAGTACAGAATGTTCTAGCAGATTCTCTCATGTCATGCCATGCATAACAGTGGCCTCTTGATGGGCTCTGTGGTGTGATTCTGTTCTGTATGTTGATATACGTGACTGCGGCTGCAGTCGTGGAAGGTTGATTTGAATGATTAGCAACTTACATGCTCTCTTTGTAAACACAAGCACCAGAGGTACAATCTTGGATCTTGTTGCTGACAGCAGGAACCCACACTGGCTAACTTCACCAGCTATGTTTCCCTGCTATCACGTGCACTTCTTACAATTGGTATCGCAGACTGGCTTGCCTCTTGTGTATCATTCTTTGCTTT
>JAUMHD010028876.1:0-29178 GCA_032359135.1 Ulvella scutata
ACAGCGGGTCTAGGCACTCGTGAACGACGGTTTACAGGTTAATATGTATGTAGCTATGTGTTCAACAACAGAAGCAGAGCGATTCTGAGTTATTTCTGCAGTGGCAGCTTCGTGAATCCATGACCGTTCAACACACACTGCTACCGACATGGCGCCCCAAACCACAAATCACCAAGCCACATCACTTCACAATAAAGATATGTGCTTAAGTTTGTAATTAGAGTGCGTGCAGTTGCGGGGAACGGCAGAAACGTCAAAATAGCAGGAATAATCATATATAGTAGTAGATATGCTAATCGCAAGCAGAGATGAGCACGGCACCTAGTGTGATACCGCATGTCTGACAGCATCTTGGCGCGCGTGGAGGTGGTGTGGGACTGGCCGCCGCGGCCAAAGAAAGGCCCGATGATCAACACCACTGCGGCTGTGGCGCCAAGGTACTTGAGAAGGAAGTCTGTGGAGACTCCTGAGTACCACTGCGCGGACAGCACCTTTCGGGTGTGGCGCAGGAGGTTTGTGAAAGAGCTGCGGACGTTTTTGTCTTCGTGCGTCATGCCCCGCAGCAGCGCCACTGGCTCCACTGTTGCCCACAGCGTCTCCTGCATGTGAAATATGCATTTTATGTGGAATTCATTGCAATTGGACCATTCCCGGAGCGGCTCCTGCATGTGAAACTCATTTTATGTGAAACTAAATGGTATGTGGCCTTTCCCGGAGCGTCTCCTGCATGTGAAATGCATTTGGTGTGGTAACTTCATGGTAACTTTGTCTTACAAACCAGAAAGGTTGTAAATTAGGCCTTACGAACCGGAACAGTTGTAAAGGAAAGGAAAGGCATGAACCTAACAGGCAAAGCAACGAACATGGTGAGTTGTACAAAGTAGCCACAAAGAAAAACCAACTGGGAACCACGCAATAGCCAAGGAGGGCTGACTAACACAGGCTGTAATGGGGCAAGAAGCGTCTCCTGTATGTGAATCTTACATTGTGTGAAATTCATGGCAGTTTGCGACAGTGGTGCTCCATTGTGATCCTAAGAGGAAAAGCGCAACGTGATTGCATGTAGTGACACGGAATTACGTTGATTGCGTAATTATGAAAAACAGTAGGAGTGCAACACTAACTTGGACAAAGCAAGGTTGTGAAGGGTCCAGGACTGGGGCGGCAACATGACAAGCAGCGCATGTCGCTTCAGAGCCATGGCTAGCCAGCACGGTCTGCTATTCACATGCATGACATACTTCCCACAGTGCGCTGCAGCGTCAGGCATGGATCCATATGGAGCATGCTGTGTGATGCATGGTATGGAATGCATGTGCGCGTCACGCTGTGGGGCTTGCCGTGCAGCCTTCCTTTCACACAACCTCAAAACAAATGCACTGAAACGATCGCGTTGCTGAAACGAGAACGATGAAGAGCTGCATCACCACCAATAACCCCCAACCCCTGATCGTACACACATACCTGTGAGGCCTTGTAGCCACCCTCCAGCTCCTGAGTCTTGCGCACCAGCCGCGTGAAGTTCGGCGCGATCGCCATGGTGAGAGTTCCCGCCGCGAAGATGTACGCTGCGATCGCGAGCGTGTATGCATTGGTGCCCAGATACGACTGCATGCGTGTAGCATAAAACAGCGCGTCCACAATGCTGACTGTCATCTCGCCGGTTATGTCAGCGAGGCCTCGGGCAAACTGCGCGGTATCCTCACATAGAACTGTCTCCGCGTCTGCTATTCTGTTGTCTACGTACGACATCTGGTAGTACGCCTGCATGCATGCATGTGGGTTGATGAACTCAATATGAGGCTGGATTCCTGTCTACGTACGACATCTGGCAGTATGCCTGCATGCATACATGCATGTGGGTTGATGAGCTCAATATGAGGCTGGATTCAGGAGCTCATGATGAGCCTAGAGCTCAGGTTTCGGCGGGGGTTGATTCAGTGTTTGCGTGTGGGTGTGGGAGACAGTGTTGGGTTTGATGAAATGTGAACCGCAGGCTGGTCTAAATTGCTGTTGTACCGAGCACCGCAGTGATCATGCAGGCATGCATGCAGGCAGTGGAGTGTTGGGGCCTGATGATGCCGGGATTGGGCATCTGGACGAGTTTTCCGCAGTCGCCGGAGAAATACAGCAACCTCAATCTGCTTCGGATCAACCCGGAAAATCAGACAAGTGCTCTGCCTGCCACCGTTTCAAAGAAACATTCACTGGCGAAGACTGCCTGCCCCTGATCCTTATATTTAGGTCTGCCCAGTGCCCTTGTACAGGCCCCTGAGCACTTTCCAATGCCCCAAATGGCCAAAGCCTGCCATGGTAGTGTATAGATGCATAATATGGAACATGTTGGCTATGGTACGCTATTATGCGGACCATGAACGCTATGATATGTATCAGCAGGACTTCGTGATGTTGTTGCAAAGCAGACTACAGTGGCAACTCTGTTCACCCGGGCACTTGTCACTCGGCTGTATCCTCAAGACATCTGCCTGAAAAAAGTGTTCAAGCACCTCTCCATACGTTCCAAAACGCTCGTTTATACGCAATTCACTGTAGCCTGCCTCCTCTCGATGGGTGCACAGGTCCTTTGATTAAAGAGATGATGCTGCATATATCAACCGCAGATGGGGCAACAGGACTGTTCAGTTTGAAACGAATTGCCATAGTCATTCAAGAATATGAACATTAATCACAAGAAGTAGCCAGAAATGCATCTCTCTGTGTCTTCAGTGGCTCGCCTTGGAGGCTCGTGTGACAGCATCAGAGTAATTGTGACCTGATCACCATGTAGGTGCAGGGCACTGATGACTCTGTGACGTGACGCAGATGATGTAAAACTTTGTGGCAGTACACACCATCCTTGAGAAGTACTTGGCATGCAACAGGTCTGTGACCCAGCCCCGCCATTGGATTGCCAAGGAATCAAGCAGGTACTGCCTGGTGCTCTCCACAGCAGAGGATGCGATACATATTCCCACGTTGCGTATGAGGATATTGAAGAACTCTGGTACTCTCTTCAAGAACGCAGTTTCGAAGAGTTGGCCCTGCAGCCTGCCCTGATAGTTTTGCAGCAACACTCGCACTATGGCCAGGCACGCAACACCCACCATCCTGTTACCTCCTATTGAGTACAGTCTCTTGATGAACGAGTTCATCCTCTGATTCACCTCCTTGTTGTCCACGATCTGAACCGCCTTGCGGTCTCCTCGCCTGCAAGCCCGCAGGTTAAGGCTACTGCGCAGAATTTCGAGCTAAACTCTTGTGCACTTATGTATTCATATTGGGGCACTTGCTTATGTGGTACTGGTGCACGGTAGCGCCTATCACGCAGAGCAGAGATGTTTGAGCAACTGCTGGGTACGCTGAGTGTGGCCAGTTCGGCACCGCACGCTGCAAGATGAAAGTGGAAACATGAAACCATATTCAGAGAAGCTGTTGACCGCATGCTTGCCTGGATGTATGCAACGGCACAGGTTGGTGTCAGTGAGAGCAGCAAACCGAAAGGAAAAGGACCATAAACGTAGCAGCTACTGGTTGCAAGGTACGAGAAAGTAATGACTGCAATATCATACCATTTTTTTGACTGTTTGGTCTGACTAGACCGGTACAGATAGGCCCCGGCCAGAGCCATAGCCACGCAGCCTCCCGCATATCGGAAGCGAGGCGAAATAGCAAACGCCTGCTGACTCATAATTTACTATGTACGTTATAGAGTGATCATGGTGCTCCAGCACTCAGCCGTGAAGGCTCTACCTCGGCGCAACCTCCAAGGTCATCATGGTGACCATACAACTGCAACCACTGTGAGGAAGCATGACATGAAGCGCGCGAACTGATTACATCAGAAATACACTATATGCACAGTTTCAGAATTGTTCAACATGTGCGTGCAGGGCGCCTGAGATGATGGCCTGTGGTGGATCGTCCATGCAGCGCTGCAGCGCGCTGATAGAAATCTATAGAAGCCGACGGTATACCGGCAACTGCAATCACAATGTATTCGTGCACATGTCACGTACGGTGTAGGTCGTGTATATGATTTGTACAAAGACTCTGTGTACACTAGCACGTGCCTATGTGGTAAGGCAAGGGCGTGCAGGGCGCAATTCAGATGCATAAAAGGCCTCTGAAGCAACACGATACCGATTTTGCAGAACAGTTCTGATATGTCGATGTGAATAGTTGCCTGGATACGCCTAACTGCCAGCCTGCAGCCATTGCCTTCCCTGAAGAGAAGTGCACTGCTACCGCAGCCCATCTGCAATGCTGCCGTCTGGAATCCAGAAATTGAGTACTATGTATGTCGAACTTTCATTGCAGTGGCAGAGCTTATGATGTGCACCACTTGAAAGATGAGACTCGGCACAGGCCACTCATGGAGAGCCAGGGACTGACACAGCGAATAGTCCAAGACCTCGCTTACCTACCTAACGAAGTGAATCCAACTGATGTCGCTGGGATGGCAGTGTCGCATATCCCCGTGTGATGTGTGTCCTTGAGAGAGTACCCACCAGACTATGACAGTGTGTGTGCCATATCGTTGGCTTCTGTGTTGGCCAACAAAATGAATACGAAAAGGGGCCCTGGGGGCTAAAACCCCGTCTCTCACATTGCTGTTGCAATGCAAGCCTTCATTGTGAACTGGATGCAGGAGTTCTAGTGCCTGAAAACAGTCACACAGGAAATGCGATGTGCCTGGCAAGCGTCCGTCCTGCCTGTTGTGTGTGGAGACCGTTTTTGCGAAGTGCCCAAATTTCCGGTTAACTGACTTCTGTCCGAATATCGTAGTAAGGGCCCTGGCGGCCAATCAGAACATTAAAACAACATTACAACAACAGGAACTCAGAACATCACAGGAACCAGAGGATCCAGCTAATCGTGAGCTGCAGTAATCCTCGCGCCGAAGGTAACTTCCAGTTGCTGATAGGCTGCCCCTGGCATGCAAGTGTTGGAACCTTCCGCACTCACACTGAGGTGTCAGATACGAAGTTGTCACAGGCAGTTGTAGATAATCAGAACAGAGCACTTTGTCTTAGCTTGCTTCGCAGTTGGGTGGGTGTGCGCTGTTGCTGCACAATGTAACATCTGCGTGGCCTGCACATGTTGTTAGGTTCTGTGCTAATACCAAAAGCGCCCGATCGGTTATGATCGAATTCTACCACTAGGAGCGGTGATGTCACTGATATAGTAGATTCGCCTACAATCGTAACACATGTTGAGACTTTCTTCCAGAGGGGGTGAGTCCACAGATGCTGCTCCGTTAAATGGCCAGATCTCCAGTTAGACGCGCCCACAGTTAAAACCCTGCCGTCTTCACAGCCCTCTGCTTACCCAGCTCGACCGCAGCAACCAACACGCCCATGTCAGCGTCTCAGTCATGCATTGTAAAGTTACATGCATGACTCCATAGAATGGCTCATGTACCAGGAAATCATCGCATGCCAACTTAGCTCGACCTCGCACAAACGACACAGGACAGGCCTCAGTCATAACGCATCCAGAGAGCCAGCAGAGAAAGCGCACTCACTTCCCTACTGCGCAGCTTGGTACCACTAGGGGCACATCGTTGAACACCGTGGCGAATCGATGCAAGCAAGAGTAGGAGACTACATGTGCTGAACCACCAACAGCGTTGTTCACCAACATATTGCAGTGGACGAGAGCACTCAGGGAAATAGAGGACATTCGGGGTCCTGCCTCTTCTCAGGGCCTCCAGCGTCTCCTTCTTCTCATATGCTCATGATGATACTGTTCGAGTTCTAGGTACTTTAACTCAATTGGTATTGTTTCGCCATGTTTCGGGCACATGTAATCCAGCTGCATGCATGGGTGCAGTGCTGACAGTACAAAGTACTTTACATAAGCAGGAGAGCCCGATCCCTACGCATCATTTCCTTCCCCGTTCGCACAGCAGCCCTGCCGCGAGAAAAGTTTTTCAGCGGCTCCTTCGTCTCATATGCTTATGATGGTACTGGGATATTCCAGAACAAGGGAGTAAAAGCGACGGCGCCGTCGACAATAGGCCACTGACCCAAGAATTGCCCGCTTTTATTGTTCTCCTACCCCTCTATAGATCACTGTCATGCCTGGAATGCATTGCATAGGCACAGCTACACTGCACAACGTATCCCAACGTACACGGTGCCTAGGTATCAGATACGGATACACAGCCAACTGGAGTGTGACTTGCAATCCTGCTGGAGAGCTTGAGTGGACTGCCACAGCAGGAGTTTGGCTGCCATCCCTGCTTTTCACAATGAGGGGGCAGAACACAGCTACTCCACTGCTTCGAACGTTCGCATGAGCTTGCACCTGCATGTGTACGGCAGGTCCAAGGATGACAGACGATTCCCCCACCACAGCGAGGTGCTCGCATACCTCGACACCCCCAAGCATCTGCTGTATATAGCAGACCGGCGCTGCCCGACCTTGGCCCTGGCTAGCAGGCTAAGAGTACCCTGCAAGCCTCCATGCATACGCCGACCACTTCAAGCTCCAAAAGCTGATCCAGTTCGACACCAAAGTTGTATAGGTGACTGCCGGTGTGTGACCCCTGCCTCTCTCTCGCACTCTTATGAACGAGGTGCATTTCAAGTGTTTTTTGAAACGTCTAGCGACTGGAGCTGCTGTTGAACTGCGGCTGGGAGTGCTAGAAAGCAGTTTTGAGATGGTGCAGCCGTGACATTTGGAATTGTGGTCGGCCATGGCTTGTACTTTGTTCCTGCATGATGTTTTCGTGGAGGCTCTTTCCCGTTCATCTCCTTCCAATATTGCAGCATTTGCTTCTGCATGGCCGCGTGTTGGTGCCATGCACTCTTTTAGCAGCAGCTGCCTACTCGGTTCTGATGTCCGCGGTGCATGTGGCCTTGTTTGGACAACCCCAGTCTACTGCAACAACTAGACATCTGAGGTCAGATTCCTAGTGGTGTAGATTGGCTATGTTCCAGCATCTTGATCCTTGCAACAAGCAATGCTGGCATATAGTAGCAGTACACGATATCAACAACACCCCGCTTCGAGACATCTATGTAGGCCAGCACTGCTATAGCCTCAACCAAAGCATACTACCGAAAATATGGGTGTTCATTTTCGTTGGGATTGTGCTTCGGTTGTGGCCCGAACAGCCTGCCTACGGCACCTAGCTGCGCAACACCCGCTGCACGCCCGCTCCTGAGGCGTCTCAACGTCACCACAGACGCAATTACGGGCGCCGAAAATGCAGCAGGAAGGAATTCGACAAACGGAAAGGAAAGGAACTCGACACGAGTCTGACCTGAATACATCTATAGCACTCTGAATACATCTATAGCACTCACCGGATGCCTTGTGTTCGAACGCTCACAATGTGCACGAGGGGATATTCAAATCCTGTGGTGAGTACTGCTGCAGGTTTCACGAAGCGAAACCGTTCGTTTGTCTCTGCTGTTTTCCTTCTTCACTCGATGCTTCCTGTGTGTCTGCACATATGGGGTTATCTTATAAACTTGTCAATAACCACTTCACCACCGCACATGTACAGCTCATATGGATAACATGCCGCATGCTGCGCAGCCAAGTCCGGCCACTAGGACAGATACGTGTCTTGACAACACTGGTTGTCAAGACACATATCTGTCCTGGTGGCCGGACTTGGCTGTCGCATGTTATCCATATGAGCTGGACAGTCCGAGTGCTCGAGGCTGGACCTGCATGACTCTCCACGGGTTGGCGTGACCTGGGCCAGAAGTGCGCAGGTATGCGCACTGGTCGTGCCGTTGTTCCACAGGAAACGTCCCGTCGACTACTGCACGTTCTGGAGCTTGGAATGGTCCGGGCAAGTTTTGTTCCCATGGTCTGGAACCCATAACATCTGGGTGTGGCTCCATACCAGGGGCACAAAGCTTGCCTATATCTTTTCAGGCTCTAGAGCTACGTGCAGTAGTCGACAGGACGTTTTCTGTGGAACAGCGACACCACCAGTGCGCATACCAACTTCACGCAGAACTGCTCCCGAGCCTCAGCGGTCGGCAGTTCGCGACATTTGTCCTTTGAAGGAAGAGCTGAAAACGGAGATCGCCACATTCTCGTCAGGGATTGCCGGAGCTTCCTGACATGATGAAGGAGCATTTCCCTTCTATTGCACAGGTGAGCTACTTGCTGAGCAACGTGTGCTCGGTGCTTTCCACCTGGCGTACACAAGAGTATGCTGCATGAAGTCGTGCAGTCCTCACGTTCTGACACTTCTCAAGGTGGCACATTCTGCAGGTTGAAAATGCGACAAACGTGGCTAAAGCAGCCACAAGCACCACTAACGCTGTGAAGGCTACATTGACTGGTTTGATGGGATATATAGTCAAAATACAGAGCATTTCCAAGCAAGAAGCCCTTGGTACCTCCTTGGCGCCTGCGGTCAACCCATGGAAGATTGCCCCAGCTGATATATATCAGCTGGGGCAATATTCCACGGCTTGACCGCAGGCGCCAAGGAGGTGCCAAGGGCTTCTTGCTTGGAAATGCTCTGTATTTGGTCGCGGCCATTGCGTTGATCATTATCATCATTCAAGCCACATGCCGCAAAAGGAACAAACAGCAGAGTGTTTTCACGCACTGTTTGGAAACAGCCTGCTGTTTGCTCTGCTTGCGCCATATTTCTTGAATGATCATAATTCAAGAGTGTGTAGAATTGCAATTGGATTGACCTGCATGCGAGGCCTGCTTAGCGAGGCAGTGTGAACTGCATGATGTTGGAGCAGTGCTGGGTCGCAGCACTTGATGTGCGTGTGTTGTGATGTGGGGCTGGTAGACCCCACTTCCTTTGTCTATCTACAGGAGGCTTTGTAAAGTATAGCTGCAGCTATGGCCAGATCAGGTACATGAGCGGTCATATGATCCCTCAATCCAGCTGAGTTTGGGGCTGTCTGCTGCAGTCCAGGCCGAATCCCTTCTTGGGTATGGTGTGGTTCCTTAATAGCTTTCTTTCTTCATGCAAAGGAATGTAATGAGTTTCAGGTGCTCAGCACGCTTACTGAGGACATGAATGAGGAGGTTGGCACACAGCTGTACTTCTGTGATGTGCAGTGTAGAGGGACGATGCATCGTGCTTCTAGGATAGCAGTACTTTCTACAATCCTTGGCAGCACATCCCAACCTGTCACGTTGCCCCACATGGTACACAAGTCAGGTTAGGCCCCAGCCGTTAGAGGCACTTTAGTGCATGTCAATCTACAGTCATGTTGCCTGCAGCTTCCCCTCGCCCAGAGCCTGTTGGGCGGCGGGCCGTCTCTGCGAAATTGAAGTAAATGGTGGCTATGTTGCAGTGGACCTGGTACATACGTGTGGAATGGTTCAGTGCAGCTGTATTCGTACATGTGGGTTGGTGTTCTGAACAACTCTATCACTCATGTAGTACTGCGTGCCTTGGTATCACCAACTTCTCTTGCAAGCGTTTTTGGATTGTAAAACTTCCATCTGTGGGAAGCCAATGATGTTTCAACTGGCACTTTTGGGGGGCCTGAATGAACCTCAGCCATAGGCACCACTTCATGTTGTTTTCGAGGTTTTTGGAATAGTGTTACTGAAACCTTCCGAACCTCCGCACATCCTCGGGGCATCGAGGCAAGCACATGGCACGTGCTGATGTGAGCCGCGCCCTTGTCAATGTTAACACATGTGTAGATGTCATGAGAATCCATATCACATCATAGCATGCTCTTGTGATGTTCTGCTGTCCATTCTGATGAAAGAAGTTGTGCTTCAGACAGTCTGTCTTTCTATAACAGGTTATGGCCCTCTCACTATGTGCTTTGTCTTTACCAAACTTTGTCAATCCGTTCCATTCCGGCTAGTGAACAGCAGATGTGTCAATAAATTAATACACCAACACAGTTTGTGCATATTGCACCCATGAAACATGTATAGCAGCAGCAACAGCAGTCTGTGCCAGAGATCACGAGTATCGCTTAATTATCAGGGCACAAAACTACCAAAAAGTCCCAAGTATTTTGGACTGTTCTATCTAATAACTAGACGATACTGGCGCTAGCTGATCAGTGCTCGTCATGGGTGAAATGGAAGCCCCTGATTACTTGTCCAGCGTCCACAGCTTGGGACCCCTGATCACGTTTGCGCAGCTTCAGGAGATCAAAGTACTCATGCCCACGATACGACTTCATGTAGGCGAAGTTGGCTTCGTCGACGATAGCTCTCTGACAAAAGTATGTGTTGTGAAGCTTGTACATATCCTGCAGTAAATCTTGGCATTGTCATCTACGTACAGGAAGCGATGTGTTTGGCTGTTATCAGGTTCTTGTACACCTGAAAGATAAGATCAAAGCTGATACACCTGACAGAGAAGAGCACAGCTGGTACAGCTGAAAGATAAGAGCAAAGCTGACACACCTGACATATAAGAGCGAAGCTGATGCACCTGAAAGATCAAGGCAAGGAAAACCGCTGCAGTACCAGGATCAAGCAAGGGATGGGAAGGGAAACTAAGCTGGAGGAAAGTAGACACACCTTAACAGGGTCGCAGAGCCCTGTACACTCCGGTGTGCTAATAGCAATAGCGTGAGGGTGACACCGTGGATGGCACATTCTCATGTCCTCGAAGAACGTGACATTGAAAGCAGCCAGCCATTGCCCTATTGTCGTGTCTACACATGCACCGTCAGTACTCAGTATACTTTATCAGTATACCCCGTTACAAACCGGAAAGGTAGTGAATAGGCATGAACCCAAATAGCCGAAGGCAAGTAACACAAAACATCTGCCACTTCACTCGAATGGCACAACAGCACGATCACGAAAGTCTTTCCTAGCAATCAGTATACCTAGTTTCATTAACTAACTTCGTTTTCTGACAATGTACTCTTAAATGACACTGTCTTGCACTGCAAACTTCGATACACGCATGCAAACCTCGACATTCAGGAGGAGGAGCAGTCGGACCTTCATTTGCGAGAAATCGAAGTATGTCGATGTTGGGAATGATCACATTCGAAACTGTGCTCTGACGAAGGGCGTATACCGAGCCATAGGCACTCAGAGAGTTGTGTGGGCCAAGAAGGCGCCATGCTGGCTCGTACCATCTGCATAAGCATGTGTTTGATGCATGAAAAAAAGCTAAAGCAAATTGAGGCATTTCAGAAAAGCAGCTGCTGCATTCAGCAGTAATTTGCCTGCTAAGACAAATATCGAAACAAATTGGGAACCACGGAATAGCCAGGAAAGGCTCCGGTGTCAGCACCCCCAAAGGGGTGGGATGGGCATGCGTAGCATACATCAGCATGATATATCCTCAAGCTCGCCCTTGAGTGCTTTTCATGAAGTATGTACATAGAACTACAAGTTATGTATATTGAACTGAAATGTATATCGACCTACGTTTAACTATGTATATTGAACTACTACGTATATTGAACTACTACGTATAGTAAACTGCCATTAACTATGTAGAAACATGGAGTGGGTGGCCTCCGTAGTTCGGATGTCTGGTTGTGAAGCAGAGGGCATGCCTCTGCATCACAACCTATACTTCTTCTCCACCTCTACCGTCGACGAAAAACTATTCAACTGGGTCGAAACACACTACAACCAGGTGCACTCTTTCAGTAGTATCGAGACCGTTCTGCCACCAGCGAATGCTTAAAAATCACGCAAACATGGTATTTATGCCACATGGTATTTATTGCCAACGGTTGGCAACCTTTTCGGACTTGTAACAGCAAGCTTCTGTCAGTGTGAGGAAAGTTGTTTTTGTACCAAGGCACAAACAAGCTGCAGCGCTAGTCTTCCGAACCTTCGCAACAGCCCTCCAAGGCAAAACCCAATAAGTACCCCATCACATGATACAGAATTGCAAACCTCGTGACACATGTCTGAAACAAGACAAGCACACAAAAGGGTCCAAGGCCTGAGCTATATCGCTAACAAGCCAGCACTGACAGAGCTGATTTACCTGTGCTTTGGATCAGCGAGCACATTCCCATGCTGCATGCAGCCTACATAGTCCACCTCCATCTGCTGCCATTGGTTCACTGCCAGAAGGATGCGGTTGGCCTCGAGGTACACATCATCATCTATCTTCAGGATCCAGTCTGCATCATACTGCTCGTGCACAGCCTTAAAGAACGAAGCAGTCTTGTCAGGCAGGCATCTGTAACACTCCTGCAGATGTCTAAGAACTGATCAGCACAAACTGCACACGGTGTACCCTGAACACGATTAATTTTGTGCCTTGCTTGTAGCCATGGACCACACAAGCAACACATGGTTGACATGCTGAGAATTTGAAGCGTGTGTCAAGCAACAGGCTGCGGATGTGAGTTCGGCGTTCCAGTATACCAGGGATATAGTGAAGGAATGAAGGGAAGACTAATGATGTCCGAGAATTGCTTAAAAGCCGGAGTGAATATGACAGAAAGTAATCATTTTGGCTGACACTGGCTGACAAGTTGTCAATAACGATATCCCTGCAGTATACACTATGTACATGCGGCATCATCCTTGCCTACACGCCTATCTTTTGCCAAGGAAAGGACTGGAATGTTATGCAAGTACGAGTGATGGGATAATCTGTTTGGCCACCGGCAGCATACCTCCTGCTCTGAAACCAAGCCTTTCAGATTCATGGGCTCCTAGTGGTAAGCAACAAGCTTCCTGTTGCTCGGGACCAGTCCGGAGATGTGAAAGGCTTACTTTTAGAACATCCAAATGTGAAAATCTCGGGTTCAGGAGAAGTACAGTGTGAAACGTGCTTTCGGATGAAAACATCTTGAGCGATATCAAGCATTCCGTTGACTTGTTGTGTGTCAATATATTGATTTGTACGCTCACATTTGTCTGAAAAGTGTGCAAGCATTGTTCTTGGAAAGCTGTTGCACAATATGTATTCAGTATTCAGCTTCAGCAGATAGAAATTGCTCACCAGCTGAATTTCAATCTGCTGAAGTATGTACCTGCTGAAGTGTGCTGTTAGTTCTAAACCAGACCTCTACCTGTATCCACGCAAAATACTATGATATCACAACGGTGGTGCTTCCTGCAATGTTGTTAACAGTAGCCAGGCAGAAATGCATGGCTATACCCGAGCGGTTTAGTCATCTACGATATGAGATCTCCAGCATCAGCACGAATTGCAGCACAGCCAGTGAATGTTTGCAGGTAGATGCCAGAGGTACAAAGAAGCCAGGAAAACGGCTTCAGGGAGCGGTGAAGCAGTATGTCAGAGACAGGATAAGATCATCACCTCCATGTCTAGATGTAAGAACAGGCTGGGCTGTTGTGCAACCTCTCGAGAGAATGCATAGCTGGCACGGCGATCAGAGCTTCTGCCCACAACAAACTTTGTCTCAACGTCTGCAAGAGCTGTGAGATTTGTTAGGTAGGTGTCCATGATAGCCTTTCTTCGTTGCGCGTACTTGTCCCGAGGTAAAGATGGAGTTGTCTGCACATGAAGGCCAGACAATGGAGCATAGAATACGCTACAGTGCCATACCATACAGGAGAACTGTAACCAATGTAAAGATTGCCAGGTAGTATAGAGGTGGATGCAGGCAGGCGGTGCACATTGAAATACACAGCTACCTTCCAAGGGGTGACGAGGGTATCAGTACGTGGAAACTAGACAGCGGGAGAAGCATACAAATATGCCGATGAACAGCTTCACTTTCTTGCGGTTCTGAAGTTCCGACAGGCGCCGTTGCTGCTCTCTGATGGTGTTCGCTAGCCTGCAGACGTGTGTCAGTGGGTTCCCATGCTTCTGCTGCAGCATGCCGTGCTACCAAGATGCCACACTAATCAGATGACGCATATAGTTCTAGTTTCCTGTAAACATCTTTTAGTGGCACATCATTTTTTGCTTGTGAAACCTACCTTGCTTTCTTTGATGGTTGTCACACCAGTGGTCTCACATGTACGTTGTTGCAGGCTCGCAGAACAGCATCAGGGGTCTGATACACACAATTATTTGGTATCAGACGGTCGGTGACGTACTTTGAAACTGTCCTCTCCAGATAGAATGGCACTGGTCCTTGGCTTAAATGCACATCTTCTTGAACGCTTGGCGATTGATCTAATGGGCCGTACAAGGCGCCAAGGAAAAAGGCCAAGAGGGAAACACATGCAAGCACTCGCATGAAATTGTCATGCCGTTGTTCACGTTGCTTCGCATCCGGATGCTGCTGGCTCAACCGCCCTCTACGCCAACCTCTCAGCATCTTCCTGGCTTATGTATGGACCTCAACAAGATACGACATTATGGCATCTTCCAGGCTGCACCATACAACGCTCTGTCGAAAGCGTTCCCGGCTGGGGCCCACAACCATGTACCACTTACATGAAGTTCTCTAGGCCTGATGGATTGTACTATTGCACTTTCAACAAAGTAAATAAATCCGAAGTGCACTGTATTCCATCCCTTGTGAGAATTCTCGAGTTGGGCAACTCAAGCGTGAGCATGGAAGGTTGGACTGGATAAAGGGCCACAACCTGCACGAGACTTACTGCCTCAGGCCGAGGACAAGATATCGGTAAACACCAATTTTGTACTGGTCGGATTCTCCACTTTTTACCCCGGAGTAGACCAATTGTATCATATGTCATGGCATGCACATGGTGCCCATATTGCAACAGCACAGATTCTCTACCCCGCACACACAGACATACATCTCCACAACTTAATGTATGCCTGCAACAGAATCAAGGTGCTGCGTGTAACTTGCTAGTGCTCTCAGTCTGGAGCAGTACACACAGTACACGCCTACATCGCCTTTTGTCCGTACTGTGTCTTGCTGCCGCAGGTTTGCGAAGGCACGCAGTCTTATTCGCCTTGAAAACGGCTGTGCACTAACTTCACCTGTCTTTGTGGGCTCGTGCAATCTGATTGCTTGTTCAGGGAAGTCCTTGCTTTCGCTTCAACTGCAGCATGCAGCGAATCCATGATTACAGACTAACCAGCCATATTTAAGGAAGTCCTGCATGTATGTTCGTCTACCCATTGATGAGCCCAACGGTCGTCTCCAGTGATGGATGTGGGTCTGTTGCAATTGGAATTCTAGACTGAAGGCATAGCAAGCTGTATCAACTGGATGTCATCTGAAGTCTCTGTCACGAACAAAAGGTTGCTGTTTTTACATGTTGCATATGTGCAGCCTCGAAAGCTTGAATAGTGTCCATAGCTACAAGCAATGGAAGGAATACCTGAAGATGAATCTGCACAATCCACTCTCGTTGTCGAGACTGGAGGTGACAGAGGTGCAGATGACGAGCCTAGGCTAAGCATTCAGGAGGCAGGTGCTGAACATCCTGTTTGCATCGTCACCTGCCACAAAGTTTCCCCACAGAGCACTGAAACAAGCGATAAACTAAAAGTGTTCATTGAGTGCAGAAAGGGAGACTTCAACGGCCATCAGCTCAAGCTTGGCACAATCATCATCTCAGCGACTTGCAATGGAAGCAACACAACAGCAGCAACCAGAAGTTGGCAGCACAGAACCTCAGGAAAGACTACGGACCAGCATAGTTGAACCATCTGAAGATGTTGGCGTAGCGCCCCAGGAACTGGGGCCCACAGAACCACAAGATGCTGGGCAGCAGACTGAAGATCCTGAGGAAAGTACGCATTAGCACACCTTCAAGGGATGTTCTGATTGTTCTGTTCAGCAAAATCTTTCATGGGCTTTTTTGTGCATGGCCTGTAAATGACCAAACATGCCAGTACATGTGGCCAACACAGAAGTATCATTCTACATGCAGCCAAATGCAGCGATCGGGAAAAAGTACACATGGAACAAAAACAGCATTGAACACATGATCTGGGCGCTTCCTGTGGCATATATATCTCTCTTCAACTGACAAGCAGCCTTCCGAGAGCAGTATGAGCATGCCTCCCTCAGAGTCCCTGCATCATAAAGACCACTGACACTGTACATGAACTGCTTGTATACTAGAAGATTGTCCACAAAGCACGGTTGTAAACATCTTGGGAAACTGCAGGGGAAAAGGCTCCCAATAATGTCACCAGGACTGTTGAGCTGGCAACAGACACGAACAGAGGAGATGTAGCAGACTGGGGCCGCACAGGGGAGCAATCTCCTGTTGAGCTGTCCTCGAATGGAGAAGATGCGAAGAGTATGTCCTCTGGCATGTCACCAAGAGACAGAGAGTGGAGCCCTGAGGGAAGAGGAGGCCCTAGGTCGAGGCCCTTCGGACCCAGTGAAGGTCTAGCCAGCCTCGTGCATCACACAAAGACATACATGGAGTCTCAGAAGCTTCGTAGGTGCATCCTTTCTGCCTATTATTCAAGATTACTTGCATTGAACACATAGTATTTAACTGGGACTTAACTGAAGGCAATTTGTGAGAGCAAACCGCACCGGTGCTACGCTTGTCTTATTGTGCATGTGACGTTATGGATGCATCCAACTTCTTCTGGTTACAGGATTTCCTTTATTGTGCACAGTAGAGTCACAGTATATTCTACAACGTGAACTCGATAGAAAACCGGTTGCACAAACGAGCACAAAGAAGCATATGGCAGAAAAATACGAAGCAGCACGAAGAAGTACAACTCGACCTGTTTTTTTGTGCACATAGGAGTTTTTACAAACCTGAAAGGTAGTAAATAGGCATGAACCCAAATAGCCAAAATCAACTAACACAAAACATAGGAGTACGATTCATCGGGACTCTGCTGTGCCACATTTCCCAGGGATTTGATTTCTGTGCCAGAACTATGTCTACATTCACAGACTGCGACAACCTAGGGTGTGGTGCACGCACATTCAGGACTAATAGCTGGTGCACACACATGCAAGACAAACAGTAGTCTTATTTTGTGCCATCATGTACAGGTTTCCCCTGTTTTTGTAGTGTACATGCTTTTATGTTCTCCTTATTGTCTCCTATTTTCGCTTCTTGCTCGGCTTGTGTGCGCATGGACCATGTTGCATGGTACTTGCCTTGGCACAACACAAGTCGCTGAAGGTTGACAAGAGGCAAGAGACTGTGTGCAGGAAAGGGCAGACACCAGCATCCATGGGCCTTGCAGATGATCTAGCAACTAGGCTAGCGTACGAATCGTTGTCTTCGCTATCTGGCATGGCAAGCAAAGTGCAGGAGACCATCGAGCACAACAGAAAGGCATTTGCTAATCAGGCATGCTCCATTCCCACCTCATCCAACCTTCACATTTCCTGGTCACTTCTACATACAAGCTATGGCTGCTCATTCATTCAGAGGGCCCTAGTCTTTGATGGTTTGTACAGCAAGCTGATCTCGTAAAAGCCCACACATGTAGCTGGCTCTTGACACCATTGTGTGACCGGCATTCTATATAGTCTCACTTCAGTAGGTGTTGAGTATTGTAAGTTTGCATGCAACTAATAAGATCGATGCGATGGAATCATGTGATCAGATGAGCATGCATCCCGCCAGAGTTGTAACGATTCGAATGTTTGGGGCAGGTGGCACTCATTGACAAACAAACTCTTCAGAAGGCAGTGTATGCATGGAAGACCTGGCACACAGGCAAACGTGACCGGCGGGCCAAGCTCCGGCGGGCCATGAACCGCATCACCCGCGGCTGCCTGTCTCGAGCTTTCTACAGATGGCGCGACCGCCTCGTGGTTGAGGAGAAGAGCCGCTTGCAACGCAGAAAGGTGCACCTGTCCTATGTTGCCGGCCTATTTTCTCTGTCCTTGTTCCTTTCCCTTAAGCCTTTTATCTCCAACCGGAGAGGCTTTTACAAACAGGAAAGGTAGTGAATATGCATGAACCCAAGTAGCCAAAAGCAACGAACACAAAATATCCACCACTTCACTAGAATGGCAAAAAAGCGCCATCAGGAAAGTCTTTCCCTTAAGCCGTTATCCCCAACCAGTACTTATTGCCTGATTCTAGCCCGTGGTTTTGCGACTCACACCAGCTGATTTCTCACTGTAAGCGCTTGTGACCTGCCAACTCAGACCTCTCCTACAACGCTGACACAAAGCAGTGACCAAGAGGCACTCTACAGGTGCAAGTGACGATCTCAAGGGGCCTCATGTCCAGATGCTTCTTCGAATGGAGGCGGCTTGCAGACGACCGGTGGTGGAAGAAGCAGCTGTTGTTCCGCGAGCGCGAAATCGAACTGCTGGAGAAGCTCTGCGGGGGCTTCCGCAGCCGCCCGTTTGTTGTTGTCCGAAAGCGGCGCCTCCGGGGCGTGCTTCGGAGCTGGCTAGTGCAGGCGGTCCGACTGCGTCGCAAGCGGCTGCGGTTTGCGAGAGCCGTGCGGGCGTTCCGCTCCCACCAGATGCTTGCTGCTTGGAACACCTGGATCGAGTACGCTAATGTATGGTTCCCTGAACTTCCTGCCCTGATGCAGTTTCTACAACTTTTTTGCATGTGCGTGGATGAGCAAAGAAAGGATCGACGATGTCACACACGTCGCAACTGTTGAACACCAGTGTCGCTTAGTTACAACAAGTTAGGTACAAAAATCCTGATTATTTGGGACTGTTCCTTATGTGTGTGACCTGATGAATTAAATGACACTGGTTATGACGTGTCACGCCGCAACTCTGACCCAAATGAATCACTATCCGTTTAAATTGTGCTGTATTCAGAAGATCGTGCGCTGGTTGGAGCGCTGGTTTGGGAGCCAACCTAGGTTGCATACAATTACGCTTTTATCGTATCCTGCATGTGTTCGCCATAAAGTCTTCCTTCACCAACTATTGCTGCTGGATTCTTGCACTGATCTCGCACTCCATGCGCCAGCTCTTAATCTAGTTGCAGCACGCTGTCAAGTCTGCGCGGTGGCTGTGTGCAGAAGCGAAGAGACAAGCGTGCGCAACTCAAGAAGATGATTCGTCGCATGAGCTATATTCGCATGGGTCAAGCATGGCGTGCATGGGTGCGCAAGGTCGCGCACAGCAAAGAAAAGCGCCCAAAAACATACCGGGCGGCAGTACTTATGCTCCGCACACGCGCCGCCAAAGCCTTCCGCACATGGGTAAGCTTTGTGAAGCGCCGCCACGCCAAGAGGAATATTATAGTTCGGTTCGGTCACTTCACCTACCATGCATGAGCTGTTTCATGCCAAGTGTTTCGGATGGCGAAGCTGTCTCATGCCAATTGTTTCGAATGCAGAAACTTGAGTAGTTTACTTGATGATGCAGCTAATTGCAGTACTATTGCCTTGTCATGAAAAGACTCTTGCAGATGCACTGGTTTTCGGCTTGCAAATAACGACTATTGCTGCCGACTAGGGAACTCTGGGATGCACAAAGCACAAGGTGGGGGGGGAAATACAGCTCTGCAAGATCTCAACAGATCAGGAAAATAGTTAGGAAATGGGGAGAGATGGATTTTTTCAGCGAAACACTTTCAAGCATTCTTCTGGGGGGTTTTGCATGTAACAGTTCATTTTTTCCGGCTTGACCTCCATAGAAGTTTTTTTATTTAGCAGACAGCGGTTGACAAGATGTCAAGAATGATACACCTGTTGTGCAGATGGCAGCGCCCTGTCAAGGGCAAGGCTTTCCAAACCTGGATCCATTTTGTAGAATGGCGGCACAGCATGCGTGCGCTGCTGCGTAAGGCTATTCCGCGAATGAACAGTGTGTTGCTTTCCGGTGGTTTTCGGGCGTGGAGGCAGGCCACAGTGCGCAGCAGACGGGAGCAGTTGACTGACAATTTTGTCGACAATACAGTACGTGATGCTCGCTTGCACTTCGCACCTGTTGATCTTTGGTTAATCATTCGTTTTGTCCTTATGTGAGTAATGACGCAGTGGAGGGTGGTGCTACTGTGCCAGTTAAGCGAAGTCGTCGTTTTGTGTTACTTGCTCGTGCTTTCTTGTTTCTTTCCCATTTCATGCGTGTTGAGGTTGTATTGCTTATGAAAATGGAGCTATATCGCATGATCCTGTGCAGCACGTTGAGTATTGAACCGTTTGTGGAACCATGGAAAAGCAAAATTATACACCATCATGGATATTTGCCAAGACAGAGAGTACCGAGCTTCAGAGCAGTAGAGTTCCTGCATGGTGTATGCAGCAGGGATATAGACTCATGATATCTGCGAAACAATGTAAAGTATTCATTTGGGGGGAGGTTTTGTATGCAACAATTCATGATTTCCGTGGCGACCTCAATAGAGAAGTTAAATTTGTTGGCTGGCAGTGGCTGAAAACTTCTCAATTAATGTTATACCGTAGGCATGCAGACACAGCTCGCGGCGCTGAAGGCTGAGAATGAGAGGCTGAGGCGCGACAATGAGAGGTTTGTGAGGATCATCGACAGCGGTGAGTGGGGCCGCGGCCGTGTTGCAGAGCTTGTTCAGGTGCGCATTCCCACTGTGAACTCTGCAGCTTGACTTTTGCGCAAGAGAATGCATCTACAGTAGAGTCACGTTAATGCGTACCCCTATGTGCACCAAAAATCGGCCGGGTTAGGACGAGAACGAGTGTACGCATCGCATTTTGGCTTGACCTTGCCGATTTGTGCAGCAAGTGGTCGTGCGAGTTAGGACGAGTACGAGTTAACGTGGTACGAGTTATCGTGACTGCACTGTACCAGGCAGGAAGCAGAAATTCAGATGATATGGACAGATAATTTGCACTTGTTTACACTGCGGCGTTGAAGGCTTCCTCCACCTTTTGACATCCAAGCAAACAACCACCTCTGTATGTAGAGCATCGGTGCAATTATTTCTTGTGTGTATTGTTCATAATGTTGATTTATCACGAACTGAGTTCACACTAGTGTTGGAACATGTACGGCTCTCACCCCAGAATTGCTTTTAGTGCCGATTTATCGGCCTGGGCCGGCATAAGTAGTTGTTCCGAGCCGCGGTCACCCCGGAAACACATCACAAACCGATGAATTGTTCTATGTACTGCCCTCAAACGATTACTTCGCCGAAATAATATCCTCAATTCCTTAAAAGCAACCCTGTCTCGCCAATGCCTCTGTGGTGTAGAATTGGATGACATTAATAATGATTTGTAGGCAGGGCAAGTTCTGAAGACAGAGAGAGACCAACTGGCAAAGCTGATGGGCCATCTCAGACAGGACTATGAGGCTGTTGAGCGAGCCAAGGTGGCTCAGCAGGAAGAACTGGCAGCCCTTAAAGAGCGCATGAAGAAGAAAGGTGCTGCCAACAACAAGATGCTGGTCAAGGTATTATGCTTGTGCTCCTTGTCTGTTCTTGTGCCAATGCAATGCAGTATGTGAAGGACAAGACGTTCGATTGGATGCACCGAGTCTTGTTCAACAGCTCAAGTACACAAGCAAGATGTTGTGCACATTCTCGTGTGATGGTGCTGTTCAGTTATGTCATGGAAATGAAGCTGCAGAGTGCTGGGAAACACCTTTGTGACGGTTCTGATGTGCAATGAGAGTGAAATGGTGCCCTTTTGTTCCAGTTGCTTTGCGGTATACGAGTTCTTGGCTTCTCGTCATCTTTCCGAAAGTATGTTAAAGTTAGTGAAGTTAGTGAAGCTGATACTGTTTCAGATGATGGACATAGATTGTTCCTTGTACACAAAACACTGGTGTGAATCATTTGAGTCAATTATTGAGTCGGTCATTGAGCCATGTGTGTTGAGAAGAGTACACGCTTCTCAAAAGTAACGCCGCATACACTTGAGGGGGTAGGTTGAGAGGTTAGGTTGAGGGGTTAGGTTGTACGTATATCGTGGGTGTGTTTTGTATACATATTCGGGTACTCAGTCCTGGAACCACATGCGTGCACGCAGGGAGGATCCTCGTTCAATGCACTCATGCGGGCAATGAAGCAGCAGGTCATCGACACCAAAACCGGAGAAAGGGATCCGAATCTGCTGTTCGAAATCAACAAGATGTCCATGAACAAGCTCCAGGTGCATCCATCCTATGCACTACTGCTTTTCCCTTCAACATCTGTCCTCAACGAGAACAATAGTTTCCTCATCTTTTCCATGGAGTCGGTCAGCAGGTGGCTCACACCCTGATGCACAGTGTCAGAATCCTGCTGTCGAATGCATTAGCCTCTAAGCCAGTCAACACAATTAGAATCTGCCACAACTAGAATGGCATAGGCGGGTAATTCAGTTCATCACACTGCAGCAACCAGTGTTCAGGTGTTCCCAGATGGCGAGCTGGATGTGCAAGCACTGGCAGATGCAAGCAACGCTCCAGCACAGGTGCGAGCCAGCGGCGCCGTCCGCACCATGCATGGCCGAGGCCACCCCGCTACGCCTCGCAGCGCCAGCCTCACTCACGCTGGTTCTAGCGGCCGCCCGCCGTCAGGTACTGCTCTGCTGAGATATCTGCTGCTCCCATGCCGCGCGTCTATATGTGTGTACACGTATGTTTGTATACGCGTATGTGTGTTCTATGCTTTGCTTCATTGCGTTGTGTCGAGCGATCACGCTTCTGGTAATTTCAGCGACGTTTCAAGCAATGTAGACGCTCATTATTTCGACAATCGTTTACAGCAATGGTTTGTTCGAACTGAAGTTGAAGATGTTCATTGTACAGACTGCAGGCACAACATAGCTACGCCTGTAAAAGTACTACTGGTGAGAATGGAATTGCAGCTTATGTGCTTAGGCTGATTTCTGTCCGCTTCGCAGCTCAGAAGCTGCTTCCGGTACTTTTTTTGGTCATAGTCTCCTTTGCAAGTGTTGCCAATTCGCCCACGTGCCCGTAAGCAGTATAATGACTTGGAGAATTTTCTGGAATTTCCTATTTTCTCCACAAGCTTAGAGGAACAGCCATTTTCGAAATGTTCCATGTTTCCCTCCTGGGACAATTGACGTGTGCTTGGGCGCAAAATCCATGCCACGTTCTCGCATGAAGCTCCCGTCACTTGGAAAATGTTCTGGAAGCTAATCAAGCTGGGGGTACTTTGGAACCATGGCACTTGCAATGCACCCCAACACCGCATTCAAATCTGGCTCTGCGTTACCGCAGATATCATGCCAGAAAGGCTGATGCGGATTAGGCTGGGTGGCATTGCATTCTGACCAAGCATGATGGCATTTTGGTTGGGAATCTTGGAATATTGGTTGCTTGCCATGGCCTGTTGGTTGAGCGTCATGCAATTTTGGTTGGGCGTCCTGTCTCTTTGCTTGGGCATCACACCCAAACTCAGTTTAAGAATGTGCAGGCTCGTTGAGGCGACCTCTGGGCAGCTCCACAGCCCAAGACGTTGCCCGTGCCCTCTACAGCCTCACACCTGCTGAAATGCAGCAACTACAGGCCGGCATGAGCGAAGCCGCTGCCGGTGGACCCGCTCACGGCCTCCCTCCCACGAGTCTCCAACCAGATCACGCATAGCTTAACCACGGTGTTGCCCTCACAATCAGCTAGTCACAGGAGCTCCAAGATTTCGGTGATATGAGTTCATTATAAAAGACAGTCTCCAGATGGACCCCTTTCCAGCTGCTTCACACCGCAGCATATTGAGCAGAAACTGACCTGTTGTGTATGATTCTGTTTCAGGCTGCAATAGCTCTAGATGTAGATCTTCAGAATCTTCCAGGCTGCTTACAGGGACAGTGTTGTGTATGGGGTGCTTCGCAACTGGCTTAACAGATGCTCAAACTTGCTGATGTAAGAGCTCGCTCAAAGCGGTGTTGGGACAATGCATTGCATCGTCTTTCCTTTTTCACAAGTCAGGTGCCGTGGTGAGTCTTCAGGTTGCACGTGCTGTGCCAGCCCCGGGCTTGCCGTAAAAGCAAAAAAATTGCTCATTTTGACATTCGCAGATGCAAGCAGCAAACGCTTTGTTTGGTGAATGATTCTGAAGAGGTGTGTGTTCGCCCTGTGGTCAGATCACACATCGGAACACAAACCATTGCTCTTTTCCGAGGCATGTTGCAGTGTGAAGCTGCACAGGGACGCACAGTTTGCTGCATATGCATGCTGGAAATGAAGGCTATCTTTGTGGTACAGCTGTGCCTCGAAATCCTCTCATGAAAGGCGCCAGGAGAGCCACAGATGTGGTACAGGTGCATTTGGAAACAATTGCGTGCATCTCTATATCGCAACGGCGTTACAAGTGTGGCACGTGACCGTGATCGTAACGTGCACGGTCTGTTGTGATACTGTGTTTGTTTTTGTCTATGCCTGGGCCAACACGGACAGCTGGCAGTTTCCCCCAAACAAGACTTCTGCCCATCAAATACAGCATCAATGTTGAGCATAGGCTTGGGTCCCTAAGCTGAGTTCTTCTGTTCGAACGAAGTGCTGGAACTACAGCTGGACGTACAGAGTTTGAACGTCTCCGTCTTCAAAAATCCGATGGCAGGGTGTCTGGGAGTCCATCTTTCTGCCAATCGGCATTCGCAGCTCGTAGAATATGTTACCTTGGGTTATGGTCTCCACTGGAAGGTGCTGGCAACAGTACAAAAAGTACAGAGCCTGCAGAAAGTAACGAAATCTTTGTGTATTGACCTTGGGACTGATCTGAAATGGAACCATCCGGCGTTTTGTGAACCACCAGGGTGTATTCCCGCATTAATTATGTGCAGCGCCACTGTTTTGGCGAGCTATTGGCCAGCTTAGTATGTTTTGGTGGTTTCCCCCTGAAACTGACTGGCTTTATCCCCATATGCTTCGTTCAGGCTGAAGCTCAAAGCAAGTATGGCATAGGCCCCAAACACTAGAAGAATTTTGTGGTACGAAATGAACTGGCACTGAACGAGCAAGAACCCACACTTTTATGCAGAAAAAATATAAATCGAGCACCCGAGCAATGGCATGGAAAAGTGTTGGAGCCGTGAGGGGTTAATCCAACTTAACGTTTTTTTTCTTTTAACATCCAATAAATGCAGCGAAAAGTACCTCGAGATGGGGTTCCAGGTCGCTTTTAACGTTCGCCTTGTAGCACGCGCAGCAGCATAACGAGCAGCTCAGCATCAAACACAGTACTATGATTGATATGAGCCAATCCAGTTTAATCCTTTGCCTGCCAAATCCTGACCAGAACATCGTGCCCAGGCATGCAACCACGCCAAGTGCGCTCAGCACCGCTACCAACGTGATGGCAGTGAACGTGTTGAGACACTCCAGGTTGTAGTCATCTGACCTGTTCCGTTTGAGCACCGCGTGCCGGATATCCCTAGGCAAACGCCCCCCTGTTTTTGGCCATGTCTTCGCATTCTGGAACGGCTCCAATTCATCAGCTACAGCGCTCGCTTCTCTCGTCTGTCTTCGCTTCCTTCTAGTTTCATTATAAAGCTCTTGTAGCGTTTTCATGCCATTCTTGCGTGAATAGCTTCGGAACAGAAATCGCGACATTCGAATTCAGAAGCGAGCCAGCTCCTCAAATGCAACTTCAGCCATCTGCAGGCGATAACGAGAACATACCAAGAGGAAACACAAAGCCCTTAGAGTAATGGCTTGGCGCAGATAACGGCCTCAAACTTGCAAAGCTGCCGGTGCGAGCACCATTATTGCTCAAACATTTCGCGCAATAATGTTCCTACAAAGCGCGGGCTTGGAGAGCGGTGTCTAGTCAGAACGAAGAGAGATCTTGGATGAATCATACGAGATCATGTTTGGTACGCAGTTGTTACTTTTAGTTCTGCAAACACTGCTGTATACTTACACGTGCACATGATGTGCGGGCGACGTGTCGCATACATACATGCGCGACGATGGTCTGTTGCAATTGCCTGTAACAATCGTCAATTGATGATCAAAGCCCAGCTTCACTGTATCGACAGCTGATATTGCAACACGGAAACTCAAGTCCCGAACATGATCTGCAGAGTGCAGTTCAAGTGTTTTCAGAAAGACACGCTTTTACGTGTTGTAAGTTTGCTTCGTTGAAGATTCGTAGTATGAACACCTGGCACCATCTATGCATGAGAATCATGATCCATCAGTGCATGGATCGGTCTGTTTTCCGTGGGCATTTCATTCAGCTGCCAGGGCCCCTATCTCAGCACTTATTACAGTACTGGTCTTGGGACTGACCTTGAACTCAGCCGCGGGCCCGTGAGCACTAAAGCGCTTCTACCACGAGGTCCCAGATTCGAGCCCCAGTCCGGCCAGAGCAACCGCTCGTCTTTTTATTCGAGCTTTTGCGCCGGGTGCGTAAAGGGCCTGTGGTGTTCTCCCCTTTAACAAATTGCATGAAAAATTCCACCACTGTGGCGCTGAGGCCGAAGCTCCAAATGAGTATGGCGCAGTCCTTGAATAATATGTTCATTTTAATTGGAGTATTTTTCATGTCTTTTGGATACCTGACAGACTGTCGTTTTGTTACCACCACCACACCACCAGACACCTCATGACGGCCAAGGCCATTGGAGGGCCCAAATACTTCAGCTGGGGTTCTGTCGATGTGATTAAGGTCCCTGACCACTGAGACATGTAGCGCTACATGTCTCAGTGGTCAGGGACCTTAATCACATCGACAGGTGCCCGCTGCAGGACATCTGCCCAGTGTGAAAAGCGAAGGGAACCGTCAGCCTTTTTATATGCATGTCTATTTATATCCAGCCGTGTGCAGGAAGATCTGGCTGGGGTTCCCACAACCTCGCCTCGTTTCCCGCGGTGCTTGGACATAATGCTGCTGCACTTTACTTGAGCAACAAAGATGACGCGGTGGCATGGATCTCAGAGCAACCGCAAAGGCTGCAGAGTTGAATGCTCGACGGGAATACCGCCGCGATGTAGACTCCCAGGCCTGATGAAGACTCCCAGAATTTGAGGAGATTTCATCATGCACAACGTTCAGCACAGCCAATGATCCGTGCCCACAACACTCCCATTGAAAGCAATGACGTTTCTTGTCTTTATATATTCAACAGTGGGATTCTTCTTCTTCGGCCCCAAGTGCCTTCCTTCGGGGACCGATAGTTTTACATTTTGTTTTGGCCGAACCCTACGTATGGCCCACATAACCCTGCTCAGAAGCATTGGTGCTGTTGGGGCCGACATCGGACCATGAAGCGCAGTGTGCTTGCAACTGATGACCCTCGATACTTCTGCCCTGCACATTTTCTTCAGGCACCACTGCGCAATCCATATCAATACACAAGCCCGTTGCGGCAAATTGACAGTGTTGAGCCTGCATTGATGATGCTATGTTTACAGACAGATTCATACTGCCCCATGCATCATTCCCCAGCTTGCAGTAGGCTGGCAGACCTAGCCAGTACAGAGGGGCAGCGTGTTGAGTCTATGGCATGCCAATTGGAACTCACATTAAACTAACACAATGCATGAACTGTACGCAAGATGATCTGAAATCGATCTGAAACCACACCATGGTGGCCCCGCGTGACTGAGTCAGCAATCTGTTGCCTGCTGACACATGCAGTTCGGAGATATAAAAAAAAGTCCCCAACCCTTGCCGAGACAAAGCCAGTGATTAATATTGGTATCAACGGCCGACAAGACTATGTTGTTCAACAATCTCCACACATCGGCCTGGAGAGTAAAGAAACAGTTCTGGGGCTTTACTGAAGATGACAACATCGCGAATCCACTTCATCGTCTTGTAATGACACCTGCAAAGCAGGCTCGTATTGGGATGATGAAGCTGCTTTTAACATTTTCGTGCTTCTATTGTTGCAAATGCTTGCTCCGCGTGTGTAAGTTGCTATTGGCTACTTGGGTTCATGCCTATTCAATACCTTTCCGGTTTGTAAAGCTTGCTCCGCTCCTACCGATGTTTCATTTAAACACCGGAAACGTAGTGAATAGGCATGAACCCAAATACCCAACAGCATAAATGAAAAAGCCAATAGGCACGAACACAAGATAGGCATGAATACGAAACATCTGCCAGTTTACTCGAATGCCTTCAATCCTATCGAAGTAATCTATTGTCAATGACCGGCGCCCTGAAGGGGCCGAAGACCGGCAGGCTAATTCCTCGCGCTGTGTATTTGTTCATTATCTTTTTTCCGGATGCAAAAAAGTACTTGACGCTCGTTTTTAGTTGCGTTTGCCTATTCAATACCTTTCCGGTTTATAAACTTGACGCTCGTTTAATAATCCGGCTTTGGATATTGGGGATCCCCAGCATCCAGAACCCAGGAACGCTGAACGAACGGCGCTGTCACATCCCGAAAGTTTGAACGTCAGCTCTAGAGGTGTCGAAACTGACATTCGGTATCTTGTCTGTTCTCCACGCGAACTTTGAAAATGTGTAGCTGATGATCAGCCATCTGCGGACTCATGCATGCACCTAAAATCCAACGTCGAATAAACGGGGAGATCGATACATGTGGCTACATTTGGTCCGGAAATTCATGAATGCAGACGCTATTTGCGACATCTGTAGGTGTATAAGCAAGGTGCACAGACGAGACCAGTTGGCCCAGTTCAGAGTTACGCGAATCTGGTGTCCCAGCCCTGATGTGGGGTCTGCGAGGTGCAGAAACTCAGAACTCGATGTGAGTCAGTGCTTTGCACACGTGTGGTGCCTACAATCGCAGCGTTCGCGCATTCCTGTCTCACACCACACATTCTTCTATTGCCGATGTGGCGAAACTCTCTTCCTGATCTATTGTGATGCATGCTTAGTTCGATGGTGATTTGAGTACATGTACTCTGAGCACACATGCGCGTGAACAACCTAGCTATAGCTGACCTCCTGCACTGCCGTTTTGTTCAATCGTCGCTTTCCTTCGTTCTCAAACTACGAACGTGTACTATGATGATCGTAATTAGGATTATAATGCCGTTTTGTGGATGCGTCGACACGGCCGTGCGCTTTGGGCTCGCGAACGAGTCTCGAGTCGGTATGACGGCTCGTTAAATGTCCGGAGTTCGGTATGACGACCCGGTCAACGTCCGCTAATATACGATCCGCCAAGATAGCCTAGTACACACCCCAAGCTGAAAGCACTCCAGGGAACAACAGCATCATACTTGTCTTGTCTGATGTAAGACACACACACCGCATCCGAAATTGTCTTGATTTTTTCTTGTGAAAAGTATCTCACCTTTGGGTTGCATGATACACTTGCAAGAACTGCCGTGCTCAGTTTAGGGCATGTCGACGGTTGAGAAAAACCTTCAAACACGTGTTCTTCGAATTCAAAACCCAAATTCAAACACGTGTATCTGCATGGTGTTCAACGCCTGGGGGACATGGAGTTTTTCCTGGAAATTTTAGGTTCCCAAACCTAGGTAGTTATTTACAAACCTGAAAGGTAGTAAATAGGCATGAACCCAAATAGCCAAAATCAACTAACACAAAACATCCACCACT
>JAUMHD010028887.1:0-28979 GCA_032359135.1 Ulvella scutata
ATGTTTTGTGTTAGGTTGATTTCGGTTATTTGGGTTCATGCCTATTTACTACCTTTCCGGTTTGTAAAAGGTTTGAAACATTCGGGTTACATGCGTCGATGGATGCGCTACAAACGTGTCTGAAGAGCTGAAGTGTAGGGGAGAAGCCTCACCCTGCGCATACATCAGAGCGTGCCTCAGCAACACCGCAGAGTTCCCACCGGTTTGCTCATCAGTGCCTGTTCCTTGCAGTGTGACACAGGTCATCCAGAGCGCACTCTGCTGAGACTCGGAGCTCTGCTCGCCATCAACCTGCGGCACGAGTGTGTACAGTTACAGGCATATTGCCCCCAAAATCTTACAAACCGGAAAGGTAGTGAATAGGCATGAACCCATATAGCCAAAAGCAACTAACACAAAACATCCACCACTTCACTCGAATGGCACAACGAAAGTCTTTCTCAACACTCTTAGCCGCACTGCAATAGTAATGACGAAACACAATGCATATCTCCATAGAATGGCTCATGTACCAGAAAATTAACGACTGACAACTTAGCTCAATATCGCACAAACTACACAGGACATGCCACTACCAAAGCAAAGACAGGGAATGCTTGAGATATATACTGCAGCTGAGAAACTGTCTGGATGGTGAGTGGCACCGTGAGGGCATTGAATGGCATTTGAGTGCAGTTTTCGCAATGTCTAGATACTGTCTACACGAAAACAGCACTATGGTGTGCTATGCTTATATAAATAAAAAAAAGATAATCGGAATGTTTGCAACTAGCGCGATTGGGGTGAGGGGGAGGTGCCGAAACTCAAGCAGAGGGGGAATGCTCATATACATAAGTAGATATGCTGATTCGTATAGGAGATCTATTAACTATAGTATAATCAGTACAGTAGAGGTATCCAATATACTGTGCCATTTTGTCTGTGCGGATATTTGATTTTGGCCTGTTTGCTTCGTTTCCAGTTTGTCAAATGATGCATTCAGATGTTTTAAATGTCTGCAACGCAGTGCCATGGGCACAGTTGGACAGGCATCAGGTAACAGCTACAGATAGTATACAATGAGAGTAAAGATTACGTAAACCTGTCACCATTTTATATGTTTACTTACTCATTTGGGCTCGTTAGGGGACCTCGGAGGCAGTGGCCAGAAGCTCCATGAGCACACAGATCTCCATCTGCTTACAAACTGGAAAGGCAGTAAATACGCAACAACTCAAATGCTCAGAAGCCTGCAACGCAAAACAATCGCAACCTATCTCAAAGGGCACTCACAGCTGGTACGCAGGAATAAGCAATCGCAGTTTGGGCACTGGTGCGGGTAAAGACCTTCAGAACGGTTACTTTATGTCGCTGGACAGAAATGGTGGGCTTTCTACATGCAGTGTTGCACTATTTGGGTTCTTGGCCAATCTCCCTTTAATGTTGTGAGGGGACAAGGTCATGCATGCTTGGCAAACACTCACAACGAAAGGTAGTGTGAAGTCAGAACGAAAGGCAACTTGTGACCAAGAAGTTTGGTGTCATCAGATTGTCATACCAGGCACTTGGATAGGTTCTGGGTGAGGAATCAGTTCAACTAGGAGGGGACGATGAGTGTTGGGGGATAGATTCGCAAAGAGGACAAACAAAACCCTAATCTGGAGGAGTGGCAGTGAACAGACCACCCCCCCCCCCCCCCTTCACCAAGCTTGCTGTAGAGCTTGTGATGTTGCACGAAACGGAGATACATGCCTCAGGCTTCCACATTGATTATGAGCATGAGCATGGACATAGGCGAGTGGGCGCACCACGACGAGCCCTGCGCCCGGTTCCTTCTGCTCTGCACTGCTAGCCACTCGCACGTACACGTTGTCCAGCCAAAGGCCGTAACTGCTGGTCAGCAGCTGCGTAGAGTTCACCAGTATGAGGCACTGCGCTGGCAGAAACTCCCGAAGGGGGGCTTCTGAGGGCGACAACCTGAGATCACCCTCTGACGGTGGGCCCGTGCAGTTCCCCTGCAGGAACATCAGAAACATTGCAACCAGCGTTCTTCAACTAGGTGCCCTTGCATGTAGAAAATATTCCTATGATGTTGGGTGTGATTGTAGGCTGCCGGAGATTTCGACCTGGTGAGCGTGCAGAACGGTGCATGCAACCCAAAGCTAGTAAACTGGGGCTGTATTGACCCGGTACAGTGCCCAGTCAGTAATGAGCTTCAGAAAGAGAGAAATGGAGAGGTTGGAGCCGCACCCTAATGCTTTGCACTGCCTCCGGCACTGCGTGCAGGGGCCCTGAGGCACCAGTACCAGATTGGACCAATGCAGTGAGGTCCAGATGCTCTCGAATCTCGATGTGCGAGCTCTCGCTGTCCGGAAGTAGCGCATCCTGTAGCTCGTTCGCTGTTCTGACAATCGTAACTGAAGCAGGCGGGTCAACGACTTTCTGATCTTCCAGCAGCGTCCGCCCTCGTGCCGTCGACAAGGGCGAGATCTGCTGCGCTCGCAGCCTGTGATCGCCGTCAACAGAAATCTGGCTGTCTCTGAAACTGTTTGATGTACTGGAAGCTTTGAAACGTCCTTGAACCGGCGTTGGGAAGCACCACAGCAGTAGTAAGGTATGAACGCCGAAAACGACGAGAGTCGTGAGCCTGAGCGCGCTCGAGCAACCCGCAATCCCCATCAGCCTGTCCTGCAGCGTGTGCTGACACAACTTCGAGGGGCGTTTCTGTTGTTCATTTCTACGGTGCAGGGTTGCAGTGACAAATGCCAGTGCATCGATCACATAGTTTTCACAGCCTGACATGCCACACCCTAGGCGTAAAGCACCACCTGACCGGGCTTTCAACCCTCCGAAAGGACAGTGCCATATTGAAAGCATACCTATATTTTAAAGACGTCCTGTATGCAACGAGATCCACTCGTTTGGCTTCACAGAGGCTAATACTGCCTGTCCGAACGGAGACCGGCCTGCGCGAATATCAATCGACTGTCAGCAGAGCGGGAGCAACACTCTGAATCAAGAAACTGCAGCGTTATATAATAGCCTTATACATGGAAGTGGCCCTGCAAATATATCTGGTTTTGCTTCAATGGACACTCCTTTTGGTCCTGATATATAACGGCGCATGGAGGTTCCGGATCCATGAGCTGGTGTGAACTCGGATCATGCGAGTTGTGCACAGGTACCTGACCCTGCGGAGTTGGCATGTCCACAGTTCGGAACGGATATCTGCAAAGAAACAAGTGCTTGAGAAGATGACATCTGTGTCTAAATGCTGCCCGGATCCGTATTCACACGTTGCAAATAGTACAGGATGTCTTTGCAAGTGTCAGTAGTAGTGGTTGTCTGTTATGTCGGCACCAACAAGACGCAACATGTTCAAGGTCTTGTCACGGTTAAAAACTGTTCACGTTGAGTCATGACTGTGTATACAATCTTTCGTCACACTTGTGCTGATCATATGATCATGACAGCTTGGAACAGCGTCCTAACACGAAGACCTCTATCGAGCAACAACTCACGTTTACCCTTCCTTACACCCACGCTCTTCTGAAGGCAACGGGCCAACAGTATACACGACCGGGCGCGTTCACCAGGCGCGAGCTGTTGTGAACGCTGAGCATGCGAGTTGTGCACAAGGCCAGGTAGACAGGGTGGACAGGGATAGACATTCAGTGCATGCTGCCCCCCCCCCCCCCCTGCACGCAAACAACTCCTTTACGACTTTGAGTACAACACACAGGCGTCTCCAAATTAGTTGGCCGCCAGAACCTCTTCAAGTGCATCCTGTCGATGCAATCTCTCTCTTGAAGTGTATCAATTGGTTCCAATAGTATGTGGGCTTCGAGGCATGTTCAATTGAAGATCTAGATGCTGGATTACTCAGCGCAAACAACTACTGTATAAAACTGTTTGAAGGCTCACTGTGAACTGTCTCAACTACATGCATAGGTGATGACCCCTCAGTTTCCCTCAGTTTCTGGCTCTCCAGGCCTGTCAATACAATCTCTCAAAATGGTGTGGCCGTTATAAGCACAGTCCAGACAGAAATGTAGATGTGTCGCGCCCCGTTTTATCACTCGGCAAATCAAAGGAACGCAACAGTGCTGAAACCGAACCAATTCAGAAGGCACGTCATCTATGTTACACTTTGAATGATGTGGAAAAATCGGAAGTCTTTCGATCATTGTTTCAGTATATGGTGTGTGTGACAGAGACAGTGCCAAGCACTTGAACAACAGCATGTACTTGTACGCATCTGAGGTTCAGGTCTGCGTGGCAGGCAAGGCCCTCCTGCGGGGCCTGACCATTCCAACAGCTGACGCCGCCTCTACTTACAGCGCCGAAGTACCCCTCAGGTGCCTAAGCTTCCCCTTCAGCTCTGCTGCCGTGCTGCCCGTGGCCTCTCAATGCCACTCCCCACCCCCCACTCTGGAGCCGCTCTGTCGCATCCACCGGCTTGCCAGCGCCGTCCCTGCCAGCGCCGTCCCTGCCAGCGCCGCCCCGGCCCCTTGCTAGCTTCCCCCCCTCCCTCATCACTGCAGGCCCTCGCTGCTGGCATCTCCACATTGCATCACCCCCCCCCCCCCGACCCCCCATCCCCCTCCGCCGGGGCTGGCGCCCCTGGCTTCCGGAGTCTGCTCCCGGCTGTCTGCCCCTGACCAGCTGAGGACGTCGGTGTGTCTGCCCCTGCGGGCCGTTTCTATGGCTCTGGTCTTTTGAGTTCTGATGGAGCTGCTGATCTGTGCTGTTTGCGTGTAGGTGCTTGGCGCTTTCACTTGCTGCTTTTCGTGCTGGGTGATCTTGTAAGGACCGCCTTGTAGGGGTGGCCGCGTGAGCTACGCACTGGGGCATGCTGTGAGTTTTCGGCATTCCTGCTGCTGACCCACTCAATTCCTTGTTCTGCAGTCAGGGCCATGTACTCCCTTCATGCCCACACACAGAGATGGGGGGAAAAAGCTAATCGGGAACCACGCCATACCCAAGAAAGGCTTCGGCCTCAGCACCCCCGAAGAAAAAAATGCTGCAGAGAACGCCGCACAATGTTGCAAGCCAAGACAGGTAAAAAGTATGCAAAACGCCGTGTCTAGCTACGGTGATGCTGTAGTCGTGCAGGGGAGGTCGAAACAATGTCGTCCAGGCGCTTTTCGTACTTGTTTTTTTTATTCCTCGCCAGCTGCTCTGGGTGAAATCTTATTGTCTGCACGACGTTTTGAAAAAAAGGTGCATCCTAATGGGTACAGCAGCCGTAGATTGTTGTATGAAATGAAGTTTATGTCTACTTTTGGGAAGTTAGGGCCCTGTGCTGAGGGTTACTTGCAGAACCTTGCTACTGTTGCTTGTTCCACTGGTGTTGTAGATCGTGGTCTGCGGTTGCAAATCAGTAGACAGTATCTGAGTTGTGCCCTGGCTCGTGATCGTGGCATTGTGTTTCGTCGTTACTATTGTAGTCTGGCTAAGAGTGCTGGGAAAGACTTTCGTGATGGTGCTGTTGTACCATTCGTGTGAAGTGGTGGATGTTTTGTGTTAGTTGCTTTCGGCTATTTGGGTGCATGCCTATTCACTACCTTTCCGGTTTGTAAACTTAAAATACAGGGTACAGCAGCCGTAGTTTGTTTTTATGAAATGAAGTGTTGGCTGAAAGTCTTGGCTGTTGACGTGATTCCCGATTTGCTTAGGTATTTTTCTTGGCATCCCTGTTCTGGTCAAGGTGGCAGCAGTGAAACAGACAATGCACAGCACATGCTGTGCGTCTGAAAGGAACCTGTCAGTGCTCGGCAGTCTCCATGAAAAGTAGTCTCTATGAAAGTTTAGGAGCTGGTTGCAGTTGAGGATAGGCGCGATAGACTAGAATATGGTTGTATTTGCTTTATATGGCAGAATTTAGGGAATCCACGCTAGAATCTTGTAAGGATGAGGTGCTGCCCAATGCCGTAGAAGATGATGCAGACAGTGCATACTCATACATCTTGCATCATAGAAATAGCTTCCCAGCGCTAACGTTGAGGAAGATGTGCGTGTCTTGTCACGCTGCGTGCACCCACAGCGTTACCAAGTTGACCTTCTGGAGAAAGCTCGCCATTGCATGCCAGCGGCGAGATAGTTGTCGCCGAAGAGTGCGTCACTCTGACTTTCACGCCAGCTTATCACGCCCACGCCCCATGCCGATTCGATGTGACCGCAACATGCAGCAAGCTAAACAATAGGCTCCTTTCGTTCCTGGTATCGATATATATTGTTCGGAGTATGGAAAGGCTGCGCTATCGGACTGTTCTGTGGACGCCAAGCACGCCGCACTGGGCCTCGACGCCGCATCTGCCACCCTCGAAATGCCCGCTGCAGCCATATGTCTACAGATCGATAAACTTGTGTGTAGACACCCTCAACGCAACACAGAGCATATACCTGGTAAGTGTTTTGTTGAACCTTCAAGAAAGAAGTTCCTCGGACTGGATTTCTTTCTTCAAGAAATCCAGTCCTTTTTAGAGAAATAAAGAAAACGCTTTCACACTGCTGACTCTTCCAGTTCATTGTTCTACTGTCCTGTCGATGTAACTCTCTTTTTTTAGAGAAATCCACTTCTTCTACAAACCTGAAAGGTAGTAAATAGGCATGAACCCAAATAGCCAAAATCAACTAACACAAAACATCCACCACTTCACTCGAATGGCACATTTTTAGAGAAATCCACAAGATCTTTTTTCTTTTGAAGTCACCTTGTCCAAGTCACAGATTAGGCTTTAATTTAAAAAGACTACATAGCTCCTTAAAAGGCCTGGAGCTTGGAGGGATCGAACCCCCGACCTCTCACACATGAGACGATGATGCAAAGCGAGCGCTCTACCACTGAGCTAAAGCCCCGCACACGTGCTCAATAGATTGACAATAAAATCTATATATTTGTTTTTTACTGAACGCATTGAATTAGAAACCGACAGATGCCACCCGTGCTCCCTGCAGACGTATTTTGGGGGGAACAGCACAGCCGTGAGAAACACTGCACATGCCAAGTTCTGTCGATGTAAACACACATGGCAAGCAGACCCAGAGTGTTGTCTGCGCAGATGAGTGCTAGCAGAAGTAGATGACCGCAGCCAGACCGCGCTCCAGGCCGAAAATCTAAATCCACGCAGAAGAAAGAATTGAACTAATTCACGTGTTTTCAATAGGGCTCTAAATTACCCGGTTACGATTGATAAGCGAAAAATGAGGATTGATATTCACCCTCCTAATCAATGGCTAATCGACATTTTGGGATTTTAACAATTTCTGGTTAGCCCTAACTGATGACATTGATTATGATTAGTTCTAATCCTAATCAACTGTTCGCCTACTTGTTATTCTGAATCAATTATTCATGCAATTTCGAGGAAACAGACTGGTGCAATGTTGTCATTCCAGTTGACGCAAGACTGCTCACTCGACCATATACCAACAACATTCGCGCTCTTGCATCGTCCTGCTAGATCGGCTGTGGAGGTACCTTCAGTTTCACAACACTTTGAGGTTCACGTACAATACGGAGCCCTTTGAGGGCGTTCTGGACCGGACAAACTGATTGGGCGACTGAGGCAAACTGCAACCTGCCATGCATACCCTTTTGCCACTTTTCTGGGGAATGTTGGTTTTCCTGCAGATTCTGCAGTTTCATCCTTCAATTTGGTCTTTTTGTGTTTCCCCACCAGATGGAATCCCTGGCCCTTGGGACATACAGGTATTGTCACATACGTGCTCCCAGGCCCATTTAATATCCCCAAACTGTGTTTAAATGTCCCTAAAGTAACCGAAACGTAAGGGAATTGTTCTGTCTTCCATAATGTAATTAGGCCTGTGCTAGAGTATGGTATGGAGGTGTGGGGCCTGCCCACTGCCTCTGGCGCTAAGAAGCGGCGACGAAACGGGTGTTAGGTTCTGTGCTAATACCAAAAGCGCCCGATCGGTTATGATCGTATTCTACCACTAGGAGCGATGTTGTCACTGATATAGTAGATTCGCCTACAATCGTAACATCCCTCCCCCCAGGTGACGTCACCGCGCCGCCAAGGTCCGGCGAGGTGCACGTGGGTTATTACGTGTACCGATTCCGAGCCATGGGGTCACGCAACCTTGCCCTCCAATTCGAGGGTGCCGCGGCGACATGATTTAAATAGATAAAGAAGTTACATGTCGCAGGCGGGCCTCGGACTCATGGCTCTCGGCACAATCCCCAATCCCCGTGGGCGAGCCACTGTTAGGTTCTGTGCTAATACCAAAAGCGCCCGATCGGTTATGATCGTATTCTACCACTAGGAGCGATGATGTCACTGATATAGTAGATTCGCCTACAATCGTAACAACGGGGCTGCGGTTTCGGCACCGGTGCAACCATTTGATGACTTGTTGCTGACCGCCTGCCGCCTGGCCTGCGGTATCACCTTCTTCCCTGGCGAGCCCGCATGGACCCGGGTGGCATGTGTTTCCCCTGACGTGCTGCTGTCTGTGTGCGGCGTTGTGCCTGCTGACAGCGCGTTTGATCTCGCCCAGGCCCGGTACTCAGAGCGGTTGCGGGTTGCTTCCCAACAGCCTGACGTGACCCTGTCGTCACGATTTTGTGTCGCTGCCCGCTCCTCGCTGCCGGCTGTTCACCCCTGGGATGTTCGGGTACGCCGAGTTGCTTCTTCTATACCAGCTGCCTCTGCGCCCGGCCCAACCAGTAATGCACAGCTTCGCGACGCTGTGCGGGCTTCGGTGTCTTCCATCCGCCTAGGCAGCTGCAGCAGCCCTCCCCGGCACGGTGAATATGTCCAGCCGCGGCCGCTCCCGGGAGCCTCCCCCAGCCCCGCATCTCAACCCCCTCCCTGATTTCCTTACTATCTGGTCTTCCCCACTGCCTCTGCTTCGCTATGCTGCACCGAGAGTGTACCCCTTTCTCACTGTGCTCTCTGGGAAGCTACCGTACTGTCACTCTGTGGGCTGGGACGAGCTGCCGCTGCATGGGCTCTGCCATCAAAAACTATGGCCTTTGTGTGACTGGAGCACCTCCTAGTTGCAGGGCTTTACTGCGTTGGAGCGGCGCTGACGTTGTGTGCAGCACTTTATGTTTAGTTGTAAAGCTGCTCCTGTGGGGTGCCCTGACCCGAATGACCTCTGGGAAGACTTGCTTCGTCTGGTCCCCCCTGAAGGGTGTGCGCGGATTGCCCATCTTGCCGCACGTGATGCGAATTGCTTTGATCCTGTCTCTGTGAGTACATTGTGTGTCCCTTGGGTTCTTGATCCGTCTGTGTTCCTGCGGGACTGTGAGGCTGATGTCTGTGCTGAGGTGTACTCCGTCATTGCCGCTTATATTATCCTTGTTGGTGCTGTTGTTGCTGACGATGCGGTCCCTGTTGGCGACCCTGTCTTTGCTTGCAATAATGTGCGACGTTCTCTGCAGCCTCTGTTCTTGCCTTCGTGGTCCCGTGTGGCCTGGGGGTGTATGTCCATGTTCCACCCCTTCGAGGGTGCTGAGGCCGAAGCTCTTCTTGGGTAAGGTGTGGTTCCCGATTAGCTTTTTTTGTGTCTCGGGGTACCTATAAGGGTCGGTATTCATTTATAATCAACCTGTAATCAATGCGAAAACGACACACTCAGGTATTGATTAGGACCACTTATTCACCTGTTATTATTGGTTTTGGCCCTTTCCTAATTAAAATTTTGATTAGCGCCTAGTTAGTCAATGGCTAATCGACCTCCTAGACATCCTCATTAAGAGCCCTAGTTTTCAATGACCACACAGCGTTGATGATCAAATACGGAGCATCTCAACGTGTGCCTAAGATACAACTGGACAGTGAGTAACAACATGCTCATTATATGAGTGCACGTCTCAGCTTGTTGTCATGTGACGACATTCATGGACGTCGTCATGTATACCGGACATAAATTCACCCAGGGCAAATAAGCATATACATGCTTAGGGGGCCTTGTACTATGGGCATTAGACACGTTCAGTGGTCACGCGGACTGGTCAGGAACCTTTTGACGGCTCTGTAACCACAGGAGGGCTGCCAGGAGCCTTGTGCGTTGCGTTTACGGATGAGAATATTTTTTCCCGGCGAAGTGGAAATTTTCCGCCGAATCTGGCATTTTGTGCCGGAAATCGGGAAATAACATCTGCCAACTGCGGAAAATGGCCCTTTCATGCGACATCTGACCTCTGTATGACCAGGGGAGCTCATAGATGCAGTCTCCGGTGACAGTGGGCCCTTAGTTGTGGCGCGATGGTCCGCTGCAGTGATGTGCTTTTCCAAGGCAGCAACCAGTGCTGCTCATAGGTCATGAACGAGGAACTAATTAGGCTTGGCCACCTAATAGAAGCACGTTCATGCATTCAAGCACAGTTACATTCAAGTTCCTGTCGTTGAGTCGCCCCAAGGTTATGCTGTTGTTCTCCTTGCACATGGTATAGCATTTATACATGCTCACCGTGAGGGCAGACTTGCACACAGGAGCCGCATTTCAATAAAATAAAGGTGCAGTGGGCTTCAAAGGGGCTCCTTTTGTACCAGGGGCTGCTTTTTTCGCGAAAATGCTGCTTTTCCGCATGAGCGGAAATTTTCCGCTGTTTCTGGCATTTTGACCCGGAAATCGGAAACAAAAAACGGGCTTGCACGTAAACGCAACGTACCAGGCCCCTGGGAGCCCCCCTGTGGTTACAGAGCCGTGAAAAGGGTCCTGAGCAGCCCGCGTGACCACTGAACGTGTCTACTGCCCATAGTGCAAGGCCCCATGCCGACAAACTATCGGTAAAATCGAAAAATATATCTAGACCAAGAACAGGGCACTACATGCTATACTGTGTCCCACTGTGGTCACAGAACCTTGAAAAGCTTCCCCAGTTACCCGCGTCCCTACCTGTACAGCCCACAGGCCTGAGTGCAGACCCCCTTAGCAATACACAGCACTGACCGGACCAGTTTGCAAAAAGAAGTGCAACCGGTCCCAATAAATTCATCAGAGTCTGAGTTGTCTCCATCACCTAAGTGATAGCTTGCAACTATCTTTTAATGGAATTGAACTCCATGATACGCGAAGAGTGGCGATCTGCAATACTGCTTCAGGTACAAGTATTGTGTCCATCACTTGCCTACCAACTTCAGGAACCTCTCCATATCCGGCAGCCCTTGCGCCTGCACGTATAATATCTTCGGACAAACATGATATTTTGTCAGCAGAAGCATGCAGAGCTGATTGAAACAGTGGTGCCACGTTACGCGATGTGCAGGGTCAGATGTTCGTGAGCATGTTCTGAATTGAGTGCTCCATTCCTCGTCCGTCGCACCTGTAGGATCCCAACGCTCGCCGTGCTGGCAGACGAACCATCCGCACTAACCCACATACATGGGAATGACCTGCTCGACTGTTTCAAGCACGTGCATGGCACATTCAAAACAGTTGTTTTGTTGCAGCTTGCAAGCTGCAACATACTAGTTCTATCCCACTGCTGGGTATTCGTTGCTTTTGGCTACTTGGGTTCATACCGATTCACTACGTTTCCGGTTTGTAAATCCAACTGCTGGGTGTGTGCTTTTGCTAAGCGAAAACTACGCGGTTCATAATGTCGTAGACGAATATAGGCCAGTTCCTCTCTTCCAACATGCCGAATCAGCTGACGCATACCTGCTGAAAGCCACCAGAGGTCACACTGTCAACATAAGTGTCGTGCTCGTCCACTATCTCGGCCTTGATTACTTCCTCCAGAATGTCTTCTAATGTGATAACCCCTGTGACCTACAGTAGCATGGTGCGTCATGCGAGCGCATCAATTTCGGCGGGAATGATGTTGTGCATGCATGCATTCATTCATTCATCCCATTCATACATCCCATCTTGGGTAGCCTAGGCCTGATGCTCTGCGGCTATCACGAAATACGGTAAGGGATGCTTGAGAATGATGGAGAGCTTGATGCGTGTGCGAAGTAACTTCGGAATGAAGTCAAGGGAGCTGAATTTAGAAAGACCTTCAGATTGGTTGATTAGCTCTATTACTTACTACCAAGTGCGCGTGGCCTTGCTATTCTGTGGTTCGTGTCGAGCAAAGTTAGCTAACTATAGTGAAATACAGCATGTTGTGCGACTCGACTTCAGCGTGCTGGTTTTAGTGTTCGTGGCATCTTGCATATATGGGGTTTCCCTACATTCTGCCTTTGCGGTTTGTCAGAGAAGTGGTCAGTATTGTATAAGTGGCATACCTCATAGCAACAATCTCGCTCTATTGCAGAATTGGATGTACGTCTGTAACTTTACACCTTTCTATTGCAGAATTTTCGCGCAGTAACTCGAGTTGAAACCAACATAAGGCAGCGACAGCAATCCCAAATTTACACAGCTGGGTCCATGGAACAGTACCCTGGTTTGGCATTGATCAAGCTCCTTGGCCTTCCGCCTTCGGATGACTTCTGATTGATCCAAACGCTCGCCAGTTGTGCCATCCAGAAACGATACAGCAATCATTAGGTGGGAGAAACTTGACTTGAACATTTTGAACACCTCCTTCAAAGGCTTTTGATCCGAAACATAACGGATTGGTGCCTTACCCCTGCAGAAAGGTGAAAACGTTTTGGCAACTAGGTGTGCAAGGTTGAACTCATGGTCTCCAATCACGCGTTATACCACAACGTACATTGAGGCCTCTGAACATGCTTCACAGACCCCGTCGCGGCCGCTTGGAAACAAACAGGGCTACGTATCTCCATAACGTATCGCAGACGTCATGTCATGATGGTGGATATGTCCGTGTCGATGTCCCATGATCGCGCAGCTTGTGCACTGAGGTGCGGCTGGATTTCTGCAAACTGCTCTCCGTCCGCAAAAGTCATGAGTGCACTTTCCATGCTGCAGTCAGTGGCAACACAGACCAATTGTTCAGTTAACGGTACCGGAGTGCAACCCGAAATCGCCATTCACAACCCGTAACCTCCACCACCGACGGAACCTCCACCCCCCTTTCATCTCGAACATATACCCCGCATTCTATTTTAATCCCGGATCCCCGCCAACTCCAACCCCTACAGCCTCCAACCCCACAGTAGCGAGAACCCCCACAACTCCCACACCCCACCTCACAACAATACAAGTGGTCGGGATACCAGATTACAACCCACAAGCTTGTATCTGCGCAATCCATGCTGACACCTTTAAACAAAACAGGGAGGGGGGGGGGGGGGGGGGCACGCAACAGCCCAAAACCTTGTGTCTGCTACCCACTGAACGGACACAGATATATCGGTTCAAGGAGGACTAGATATTAGGGCTCCAAATTACAGCTACAGCCGATTTGTGTCGTAAATCATTGCCATTTAAAGGGTGTGTAATTAATGCGCTATAGCGCATTAGATACATATAGCTATATGTAGTTCTGAATTTGTCACTGATTCAAGTTCATCGTAACATCAACACGTAAATGTAGTTACATGAATGTTGGGTTCATGCCTATTTACTACCTTTCCGGTTTGTGAAGAATAAGTTACATGAAGCAATTTAATTACACTGTCTCCCTGTAAATACACCCGCAAGCCGTGTGTGGATTCTCAGCAGCAAGGAGGCAGAAGAATGGCTGCCAGCATGGCTGTTCACGTTGCAACGTGCGCAAACCCAACGGCAATATGCGACAGTTTCGACTCTTTTTGACTTGAGTGTTACAAACAGACGCAGCAGTAGGAGAATTTGTAGCAGGGGGTGGTTTTGGCACTTCTTTGTTTGGCGCCCAGCGCCTTCTTCTTTGATCTATTTGTACTACCTTTTCCCCTTTTCTTCACATTTTCGGTACTTTTGATTTAGCTTTCTGCTCAACTGTCCAATAGCATGGCTACGTAGCAGAAAGTGCCTATGATATGGCCTGCAGGGGCTTTAAATTTACGCATTCAAGATTGTCACAGACATGGTTTGATCGATACTGCACAAGCATTTCTCATCGTGTCGGGGCGACATCCCAAACTGACGTATGAGGGATCCCCAGAAAAGAAAGGAATAAACAGGCGTTAATATATTATGGGTCTATTTTTTTCGCGTTCGACTAGGGGAGGGAGATTACATCGACAGGACTGTAGAACAAGAAATTGGGTTCACAGCAGGAGTAATGGCAAGCAGGAGAAGGTTTGGCTAGGGGAGGACGGTGCCCTTTACAACGTACAACTTGGCGTTAATTTAGGAACACTGAGGTCGCTGAATGAATTTTTATATACATCCTTTTACAGTACGAACAATTGTCGCATTAAAATTACTTTGTCTGCTGCATTGTCCAGCCCTACTAGATATCGACCGACACAACATCTGGATTTAGGACATTGCCAGCCCCACCCCTCGAAGGCCCCCTTGCAAGTTGAACAAAACGAGCATCTCACGCTGACACCATAAGGCACCGAATGAGCTGCTAGCGATCCGAAGCATCATAATTTACAGTGTTGCGAAAAATTGCGACTTTTCTGGATTTTCTTCTGGTGAGCATGGTATAAAACAGAACTTGTATGCAGAAGTAGATCGTCAAATCCGTCCAACTGGTTGGCATTCGTTTTGCCACGAAAAGCAGATGAACTTGCTGGCACCAGTTGGTGTCTTTGGGTTGTTTGGCATCGCCAAATGTGTAATCAGATGTATCAACATTTCCGGATTATACTGCGATCATATGAAGGGGAATGCACTCCCCCCCCCTCCCCCGGCTGGTCCCATTGTATGTACATGAGAATGCCTCGACAACGTACCTCACTTCTATGAGCGTTCTGACCTCTATGGCATCATCTGGATCCACAAGAATCAGGTCCTTTGCATACAGGATCCCGACAATGATATATTTTGAGGCTTCGTTTTCGTAAACAGGAATTCTCGTGTAACCCCCCTTGTAAATTTCTAACAGTGTGTCCAACGTCAGAGTTCTGTTTGCTGCCAGCATATATACCTTGTCTGCAGTCGTCATGACGTCTTGAACCTGCTTGTCACCATACTCCAGAGCACCTGAATATGATCAAAATGATGCATGGATTTGAGTTCTGGTTCGTTCAGCTGAATTCCAACCATATAGGAACAAAATGGACAAAAGTTTTACGGCACATGCCCTAGACAATCACGATTCTCAGTGCAATTGTTACATTTTCGATGTCGTAGCAATACCTTCCAAAAGATTGCGCTCCTCCACTTGAATGCCTTTCCCTTCGTCGTCGGCGCCCTGCTCTTGTATCACTTGCAGCTTGATGATCTGCTTCAGCTGGTCTTTAGAATACATGATGCCCACCTCGCGGCCTAGTACAAAATCCAGGAGTTTTGAAATTGGCCATGCTATTACGAACAGAGCTCCCACGCATGTCCATGTTATGTACCTCGTCATGGAACCGATCATCAGGCCATGTCTTGAGCAGATTGCTTGCGGTGTAATCTCGCCGAAGATGACGATTGCAGCGGTGGAGATGAGAACACCCACTGCGCCACTTGTGATACTGGCAAGCAGAATAGACAGGCATGAATTCACGATGGTGTTCCCGATCAACAAAGTACACAGCAGGAGATTTCCATTCTTTCTCAAAGGAATGATCCGTTTTGCATACTGCCGTTCCTTCTCATCTCCTGCTTCCGCAAGAATTGTTAGTGAACTCATGTCCAGCGACATGAGGCCCAAGGTCAATCCCGAGAACAGTGCGGAGCAGATGATCAAGCATGCCGCTAAAGTAAGATCTAAGGCTTGAGAACCTGTTACGGAGTTGCTCGACGACTCATCCATTTCCGGACCGGAAAGAAAATCCTTCAACAACTCTGAATACTACCTGCAAAAGCACGTCACACGGATGTGTATACGCTTCTAGCGTGGCTTTTTTTCTTACTGATCATGCATTTTGCAGCATACTGGCGCAAACCGTGACGTTTGTTGGTGCTTTGGGCTCGATTGCTGAATTCGTCGCAAGACTCAAATGCATGCGCGTGAGACATACTCATAGTCGTTTTATCTGCAGAAAAATATAGCAAGTGCTACTTGATTCCGTTTTCTCCTGTATTCTGTCGATGCAACTACTTGAATATGCGCCATCAATTCTCTCAGACGATTCATGGTACAGTGCCATGCCAGACCCGGGCATTCCTTTGGTACAGAACCAAACGTTGCGAGACTTTCACCAAGTTCATCTACAACTTCAAGAGGTCGACATTTTCCGGTCGCTTAGGTTCGTGTTTTTAGTGGTGTGTAAGGTGCGACTTTAAAAAGCTTTTCATACCAGTATGTGCATGCGAATCCTGCCACGATCGTGACAGTTCATTTACGGCTGCTTACACGCCGCGTGTCGTTTCAGAGAAATGTACTATGAATATATACAGCGCTTCGCGCGCTTCGCGCGACTCAGCCTCTTAGTGTGCAAAGTTTGCTAATTTAGTGTAGCTCCAGTCAGGAGCACAGCTGCTACTGAAACGACACATGTATCACGAGCAAAATATACGATATATATCAACTGTGAAGACTTACTTGAATGACAATCTATTATTGGTTGTTTCGAGCACGAGGAAGCAGCCCTGGCTCAGGTAGGCCGTAGCAAAATCCAACGAAAGCAAGGTAAGATGCAGGTACGTTCGACCCAGGTACGTCCGACGCACGAGTCAATAGACATGTTACCAATCCTTACAACTCTGCAATATGTTGCTATCAAATACGGGCGCGGTGGCTATTCCGCAGAAGCTGGTTGCTACAACGCATAATTCCAGCCATCGTGGTCCAGCCACTCAGACGCACATCAAAGATACGTCAACCTCAGCGCGAACAAAGATCTACAATACCGTAGTTAATTAAAAGCATCGACAGGTGACGCGTGACAAGGGGGGTGCTGTCGGTCGTACCAACAGTGTGGTGACGGTGACGATCACCCAAAATTGTCGAACATTTTGAGACTTGACCAGTGCGTGACATCTAAAATCGACTCAGCTGTCGTAATCATCAAAGCAAGATACGTGTGACGTTTCATTGCCATGTTACAGGGTATCATTTCCTGAGAGGGTACCGTATTATTGACAGTATTGACATTATTGACCTTTTTGGCAGTGAGATTGCGCAACCGTGGTTGCCATGGCTTGCCTGTACGTTGTCCCAGGTGCACGTCAGCTCAAATTTTATGCGTGGCGCTGGCGTGCCGCTGTCGGAACCTATTTGGTCAAACAAGTGACGATTTCGGTGATTGTCGAAAATTCTGGACCCATCTGTGGTGACATGGCCTACTGTCGGAAGCTTTTGAAACGTGGCATGGTGACAACAAGGCTTGCTGTCGATGCTTTGAATTATCTACGGTATTGATATTGTCTATGCCTGTACTAGTAAGCAATACCGCAGCGAGCGAGAATTGATACAGTGCACAGTAACTCAATGTCTCGCTTCACCCGAACGCTGAATCAAGGCGCGATGCCCTAGCCGCTATAACTGGTGACAACCAGCATTAGCGTTGCTCCAACCAAACAAGAACGCAGCTGCACGTAACTCAGACCCGCAAACCGGTCATCTAGCTCAAGTGTCTAGCAGCTCCCACAGAGCCCGCCGGGCACTCGAGAAAACCCACTCCGGTGCCCGCGTTGGACACAAACGCATGTAAGCTAAGTCACACCCACAAACCGCATCCTTCATACATCCTTCCTACAACTGGAACATGAAGGGAAATGCCCTGTTACATGGCGGCCCTGGCGAGCTAACCCACCAGACCAGCCATTCCGCCTGCCTTGTGGGCATTTGATCAGCCGCCAAGCAGCAACAAACATATACCAAGAGACGCACAATGCATGGGCCGACTCGCATCCAGCTGAGAGTGCTTCAGGCCTCAATGCACCAGATGCTCCATGCCCACTGTGCCACCGCCCTTGGCTCCTACCAGACACCCTTCCCCTGGCACACGACGTACTCCAGGCCACCATGGACCACCGGCGCCAGAACTGCCTCGCCCCGACCAGCCCCACCACACGCCGCCTATCGCCCCCAGAGGACGACCGTCCCGACTCCCGGCAGCGCTTGTTGTTCTCATCGCGCCTGCGAACCAACAATCACCCTCCCCAGGGCGCCACACGGACCGCCACGATACTCCAACGCCTCCACCGTCACCACCACCACCTTACGCGTGCACCCCCCACCAGACACAGTGCAGCGCAGCCGGTATGGCAGCCACATACCTCAACACACCAACCAATGGGGTACGCAACCCCACAGGTGTACATGCGGCAGCAACCACAGACGGACGAAACTGCAGACAGTGACCCCAACAACACGTTGGCGGCTGACGGCCCACCAGAACAACCGGCGCCCATGATGATCCGCCATCAGGGCACCGACGACCGTCAGGGCGACACAGGCCAACGCAGGCATCCACAAACACCACCCGCCCACCCTGCAGGACCTGCGGCCGCTCCCCCAACAGCACCCATCACCGTGGGCTCAAGGCGGGCGCGCTTCTGCCTCAATGAACCCACAGGAGATTCGGCCACCCAACAGACCCACCCATCGATGCCACAAGCAACACACCCACGCTACCGCTCGCGGCGCCTCACAGCCAACGATGGGCCGGTTCCACAGTGGTCACGGGCACCGGCCCAGCCTCTTGCTAACCAGCACGCCGCCCCCAGCTCACGCACAGCGCCCACGCCTCCTGTACCAGTCCCGGGGCACCCCACACTAGGGCATGTTGCAGCACCAGCAGCTGCCTCTACTCCATCGGGGGCCCCACCCCCGGTGGCCAACCAAACACGATCAAGCACTTCGAGCCCACCACGGCGGCCCCGCCGCCGCGTGACCTTCAACATGCAAGAAAACACAACCTACGCATTGCCCTCGTCGGAGCCCACATCACCCAACCAGGCGCCAACGCGCCGCCAGCCGCGATGGCCGCTGGCACCGATCACCCGCACGCCAACGCAACGGCGACAGCCGGATCATCGATGGATCCAGCAGCTGCCCGTGCCGCGGCGCTGTACGCCATACGCTCTCTAGCGGATCCCCCAGCCCATCAAGAACCGCTGGTGATGCAGGACATCACCGATGAGGACCCTGGCCCAGTCACTGGCAACGGCCGCGCACAAACACCGCAGCCACCTTCATCACGTCGATCACAGCGTTATCCCTGCGCATCTACAGCACAGCACTCCGTTCAAGAGCGCCAAAGGGGCCCAGGGCCGCACGCAACCGGAGCTCGCCCCCAGTCCCACACCGGTACCGGTGCAACTACCTGGAACACCACCAACCGTTTCGCAGCCCTAGCGGCTGCAGCCCGCACAACCAACGCACCATGCCCGGCGCACCTCAACACCGCCTCACACGCGAGAGGCACCAACAGCACCCGCAGCAAGGCAAGCACCCGGGCACAACACCACCCCAACACACCCCCCCCTACCAGCCCCAACCCCCCGCCAACAGATGCGGCCTCGCAACATTAACCGACCACAACAACTTCGCTCCAGGCGGCCGCCGCCCAGAGCACCTGCCCCTCTTCGCAAAGAGTGGTAACGTGCCGTGGAAGCAAATCTCAACCGCATAAACGACGCCGCTGACCCCGAAACCAAAGCGGCCGCTATCCGCTCCCTGCTGAAATTGCCCTCCACAAGTTTGATGGTCGCCCCGGGTAAAGGCAAGCACCGCCGCATCCTGCAGCGCCTGCGTTCGGCTCAAGAGGAACACCATCTCCCAGAGCAGCCACACCCACCAGGCGCCGCACCCAGTGGCCAGCGCGCGGACTCTTCAGACCGTTCCCTCGCAGCTCGGATACACTCCTTGCTGCAGACAGGCAACGTGAGCCACGCAGCCAGCTCCCTTGTCTCCCTACCACTCGCAGATGTCACAGACGATGTGATACGACAGTTTGCCGACCTACATCCCCACGAAGGATCTCCGCCGCAGCCCATCAGTGAGGCTCCTCCTTTGAGCCTCGACATGGAAGCTTTCAGCACTGTCCTCTATCGCCTCCGCAGGGGCAAAGCATCAGGCCTATCAGGCTGGACATACGAACACATCCTGGACGCGACCAAGCAGCAGTCGGCCCGCCGAGCCTGCATCCAGTTTGTGAATGATATGCTCGCCGGCCGCCTTCCGGTTGTCTCCGAGCTGACGGACAGTGACGGCCTGCCCCTACGCAAGCCGACTAGAGGAGTCCGGCCCATCGCCATCAGCGAAGCATGGTTGCGAATGGCCTTGCTGTGCATAGTGCACCACTGCAGCGACCTGGGCCCCAGTTTGGCGCCCCTTCAGCTAGGCGTCGGCATACCGGGGGGCGCGGAAGGCATTGGTGTGATGAAACCTGGGTTAGTGCCCACAAGGTGATATCAGGAAGACTACTTTACGATTAACTAACAGCATAGAATCAGATGAGGCATAACAACATCATATCATGGTTATAACATACACAAGTAACATTCAAGACAAGACAAGAGACTCACCTGTGATGAAACCTGGGTTAGTGCCCACCAGGTGATATCAGGAAGACTACACCTGACATCTTCATCACAGGAACATTAGTACATCCATACAAACAGTTCATGCAGTCTACTATACCACAGAGATCACTTTCTCCATGTAGGGATGCATGCATATGCAGGGCGTGAATGCATATGCAGGGCGTGAATGCATATGCAGGGCGTGAATGCATACGAGATGGTGCACATCTCTTCACAATTGGCCATGCAGTCCGCTCAGCCCTGACTACCCAGCCCAGCCAGCTTCTCATCTCCCTAGACTGCAAGAACGCGTTCATTACCATGTCGCGCGCTGCAATCTTTCAGACAGTCCAAGAACAAGCCCCTTCACTCCTGCCATTCCTCCGGTGGGCGTACGGCACTCCCACCCGCGTCTTTCTCAGGAGGGCACCTGAGGGCACCCCACCAATCATGTCCACCAGGGGAGTCAAACGGGGAGACCCCCTGGGGCCCCTACTATTATTTGCACTCACCCTACAAGGCCCCTTGCAGCGAGTTGCTGCAGCACATCCACCCGTTCAAGTAGTGGCCTACTTCGATGACATCAACCTGGTGGGCCCAGCAGCTGCATCGGCCGCAACATTCGAGCGCCTCGCCATGGAGGCAGAAGCCATTGGCCTGGCGCCGGCGCCAGCGAAGAGCTCAGCGCACAGCCCAGATCACGCCATGGCAGCGGCAGCAGCGGCAGAGCTTGGAGTGCACCATGCCGCACACGGCCTCGTAGTGGCTGGCACCCCCATTGGCTCAGATGCTTTCATCGAAGAGTTCCTCGCCGGCAAGCGGGCGCACCTAAGCGAGCTTCTCCGCCGCCTCCGCGACCTCCCGCACCCACTCTCCTCCCAGGACAAGTGGGCACTCCTCACCCACTCTCTCCAACTCCACCTCCAACACCTCACCCGCACCGTGTCATGGACAGTGGTCAGCCCCCACATGCAGCCGCACGCCGCTGACCTCGGGACAGCTGCACTCCACATCCTGGGGCAGCCCAGACTAAACTCAGCAGGCCTGAACCCTGAGGCCCTACAGCTCCAACTCCACCTGCCCCAGCAAGACGGAGGTTTTGGCATTCACGAATACCTTCCTGTTACATGCGCTGCAGCCTTCCTCTCCTCCGCTGCTCGTGCCTCAGCCCACCTCACTGCAGCGGCGCCGTCGGCCCAGCCCTTCCACCACCCTGAAAATCCCGGACCGGTGGCAAGGCGATTACTCCATAAGTCCCATCCCACGGTCTACCCCCCACCTGCTGCGGACCCTGCACCCCACAGCCGCGCAGCACATGCGCAAAACAAGACAGTGTGGTCTGGCCTCTTACCGTCGGTGCGAGATCAGGCGCTCCTTCACAGCATGTCCACACGCCCCAGTAGTATGTGGTTAGATGTTGTGCCAACCGCCCCCTCTCTGCGGTTGGATGACCAATCCTTCCATGACGCCGCCCGCATCCGCATGCGCTTGTGGTCACGCCGTTGACAACGATGATGTCGCCCACGCTCTGGGCTGCAACAGGCAAAGCAGGCATGACGACACCGCTGACATTCTGCGAGCATTCGTGGGCCGCCTGGGCATGGCTTCCAGTCGCGAGGGGCGATACTCACGCCTCGGCTCCCAAACCCTCAACCGGCCACAGGCGCGATGGGACTTCCACTGTCACATCCGCCCTGGGCCTGGCTCGGTTCTCGCCGACGTATCATTCATCCACCCGTTGTCCCCCTCATATGTTCAGGCCGCGGCCCGCACCCCAGGCCACGCGGCCTCTGCTCGAGATGCCGCGAAGAAGCGCGATTATTACAACGACCACCAGTGCCCCGGACACGCATTCAGGCCGATCTCCTTAGAGAGCGTTGGCCGTTTGAGTCCATGCGCCACGCACCTCATTTCCGAAGCCACTAGTTCTGCCTTCCCACAGCCAGGATTCCGCCGCGACGCCTGCTTCAACAACGTGTACCGGCAGGTATCAGTACTCATGTGCAGGTACATGTCTCGAATGATCATTGCGGCAGCCGGCATGCACACAGCCACGACTGGGGCCAGTTGGATTCTAGGCTCTTCCACCCCTTCGCCAGACATTGAGGCTTAGGGGACAGGGGCCTCGTGCGGCCACTGTTATTGCATGTTGTAGTTGTATTTGGTTTCGGTTCTGGATCGCTAGTTGCTAGTGGTGCTCACTAGGTTTCCTGGTAGCTCTGCCTGATGACCTTCTCCTGCTGCGAACCCAATTTTTTGTTCTACAGTCCTGTCGATGTAATCTCTCGAGTGAAGTTGTAGCTATTTTGTGTTAGTTGCTTTTGGCTATTTGGGTTCATGCCTATTCACTACTTTTCCTGTAATGCGTTAATCGGCCACCTGGGCACTTTAATTTCCATTTTTAGGATAAATATGGACCATACCATATGGTGCACGCGATGTTGTGAAGCAGCGGCCATGTTTACGATGGGGTTCTTATTTTTCCACTGCCTGTTCGTTATCATGTTTGTCAAGCTTGCAAAAGTGCTGCCATATTGTAGTTACATCGACAGTACACAGAAGCAGGTGCACTACGCAGTAAGGAAAGCAAATTATCACGAAACACCAGCTACTAGGGAATATCTACACATTCATCACTCTACTTCTGCTGTCGGAACCAGCAGGCCAGGCAGAAGTGCATGGCTACTGGCACGGGAATACAATTGCACCCCCGACCTAAAGAGAGCATGGTTACCCTTGCACAAAGCAACACTGATTTCCCGATGGACACTGGCCAGGAAAGTCCCAAAGGACACGCGACCGGTGCTGGAAGTTGCGGTGGCCAGGAGCCTGAGATACTCCACCCTTTGAGAGTCCAGATAGCCGTACGATTCAATAGCAAAGGCACGAAACGTGAGGACGGGCACCCGATGCGAGTTGAATTGGGAACATTTGCGCGTGCAGGCGGCGGTGGCGGAGGCACCGGCAGTGGAGGCGGCTCCACGTGAGAGATTTGTTGCGCCGCCAGGGTGGGTAACAACAGTTTCAAGGGCCATGGTGCTGGGCCCGGGGCTGACAATGGCGTATATGTCGCCGCGGGCATGGACAACGGTGCGCCCGGGCGCTGGGTCGAGGTCGCGGTACAAGGGCTCCCGGGTGCTGGAAACGCCTGCGCGGCTGGTGGCATTGCGGAGAGCCTCGGTTACCAGGTTGTGGCGGTAGTGTTTACGGCTGCTGGGAATGAAGTTGCATGTCAGTGCATGAGTGGCATGATTGCCCTGGAGCACGATTCCACAATGGCACTTGGTGGGTGGTGCCCCAGGCAGGAAGACAGAGGCTCCCAGCCGGAACTGGCAGGAATCAATGAATTCCCCGTCAGCAAGGATGACGCGGGGGATTGTGGACACCGTATCAAGGTATGCGCCAGCGGTTCGGCATGCGGTGCTGTTCAACCTAACAAGATGCTCCTGTGACCAAGGGAGAGAAATGAGATGGTGGCGCGCTGCGTTGTGCTCTTTGCGCCGCACGATCTGATGCACAGATAGGAGAAGTGTCACCGCAGTCGCGTCGACATCGCCGTTGGTGAGGTGCTGGCCTTGGGTCACTGCTGGGGTGTGGAAGATGATGTGTGCCCATAAGTCAGCGAGCACCGGGCCGTTGCCAGTGAACGGGCGGAACTCTGGCGGCCCTTCAGCGAACTCTTGGTCGCAGCGGGCGGTCATGGAGGCCCATGTTGCACACGCAACGGTTTTGGTGGTGAGTTCGAGGCCGAAGCCTCCTAGCTTGGGAGGGAGATGCAATTGTTGAATCAGCCTATCCTTGTCAAGCCCGCGCTCTTCTGGGTTTGTGAGGTCAACAATTTAGAGGGCATGATCTGCAACATTTTTCTGGAATTGGAGGAGCGGTGCGAGAAGACACATCCAGGGCCCCGTGAAAGGCAGGTGCAGGAGCTGGCGCTGCAGGGAGCGATTCAATATCACCCACTTGAACTGGGCCGGTAAGGGTAGGGCGACCAGGTCATCCATGAGCTTCACCGTGTGATTGGTCGATTCCTGGACAAAATGTGTGACAAACTGCCGACCACCGATCGGCGTGCCGCACACTACGATGCCTTCGGGGGCGTGAGCGATTTGCAGGGAGCAGGCAGCAAGGAGGGAATGGGCGGGGTTGTGGCTGAAGGCTTTGCAATTTTTGGGGTTCGGCTCCAGCCCTAGAGGGGCGCAATGCTGGAGGAGTGCAGCGAATGCTTGCGCGCACTCGGGGCCAGGGCCTACAAGGTTGATGTCATCCGCGAAGGCAACGAGATTGACATTGGGGCTCATGTTGGAGGCAGTGCGGAGGGCTGGCTGGATGGTGGGGCAGAAGTGGAACATGGCGAGAGGGTCGCCTTGCTTTACCCCGGAGGTGGACTCAATGTATTCACCCGGGGGCATGCCCCGGAAGTAGACTTTGGAGACTCGCCCGTAGGCAAACTGGAAGAAGGGGCTGAGGAATGGGCAGTGCTGTAAGACTGCTGCATGGATCGTGTTCCGCTTGATGGAGTTGAACGCGTTGCTGAAGTCTGTGGAAAGCACAACGTCTTCGGAGTCAGCCGCAAGGGCAGCTTGGATCGCATGCCCCACCATGGAGGTACATCCTTTGACACCGTAGGTCTGCTGAAGAGGGGCGAACGAGATGTCGGCCTCTTCAACCATAGCAAGGGCACGCTTGCTTGCAAGGCGGAAGAGGACCTCGCCAACGGCTATTGGGCGTACACCGTCATCATTTTTTGCAGAATGCGATGCCATCACAGTCTAGCAGTGCCTCCAGGCCGGTGCGGGAGTTGTTCAGAAATGCATGTACAAGCTTGAAGAGTTCCTGCTTGCATGCGATGCTCGTGCTGCAGGCGTCGGAGAGGTAGGCGAATGTCATGTTGCTGAGTCCGGAGGCAGCGCCATGTCGGAGTTGAGACAGCACCTTGTTGAGGTGGTGCATCTGGAAAGGCACCTCTCGTTGTTTCTGATCTTGGGGGATGGGGGCTTCGGGGGGTGCAGGTCTTTGAGTCGCTGTAGGTCTGGGCCTTGGGTAGGGATATTACTGCACGCTCAAGCATCTTGCTCGCTTTGTTGATGTTTCCGTGGCGGATGGTGGTTTGGATGCAGGTTGCTAGCTTTCGTTCGGTATCCCTGTTGGGAGGGATGGGCTTTGCAGACGTAGGCGGGGTGAAAGTGAGAGGGTCGGCTGCGCTGTGGGCTGCCAGGCGCTGCTTGGTGCGTTGGGCATACCTGGGCTGGGTGGAAGAGTCCACGAGGCTGTGGGTGGAGAGCTTGAGCAATTTCTGTAGTTTGTGGGCGCAGTCTGATCCATCTTAGGCTTGGTTCACTTTGGAAAGAGCGTGTGTGAGGGCAGAGGCGTAGTCGTGGCGCACACAGGGGGGCATTCTGTGGAGGAAGGGGGGGGGGGGTGGCGTGATGGCGCATTGGGAGCGAGTGATTTTGGATTGAGTAGGGCGTGGGGGGGCGGCATTTCCGGGGTTGCGTTTGCCTGGGCAGGTGGGCGGTAGGGGGCAAGGGGTTGGTGGGTGGGTTGGCTGGCTGTGTGGCGGCCGCAGGCGGCAGGGGCAGTGTGGGGGCAGGTGGGGAGCGGGCTGCAGTGGATGTTCTGGTTGGACGTCGAGCGCTCTGCTTGGGCAGGTGCGTTACATCTGGGGTGACTTTCGCTGCTGCTCTGGTGGTGGGGGAGTGACTGCTCTTGGTGGGATGAGGGCTGAGTTGTGTTTCGTAGGGGGACCCCTGGGTGGATGTGGTGGGGGGGGAGTCTTGCTCCCGGCCATATGGTCGATGTCTCTGACTAGCTGGCTGACTGTGGCGTTGACCTCACTTCTGCGGGGAGAAGCAATGGCTGGACAGGCATCGGGCGCACGTCTTCCATGCCCAGGTCATGCATATCAGTGAGGGGGGCGAAGCGATTGGAAGCTGCCATATTGTACGTTCTTTCCTATCTGCTGCCTTTGCAGTTTGTAACACACACTTCTACCAGTTCCGCGCCACTATGTTGTATACCGCTCCACTGTCTATGTCACCTTGGACATCTACCAGAAAGCAAGCATGCAAGTACATGAGGACGCCACGCTGTGCTATGTGACATCCTTGTGAATCCTGCACAGGGCCACATGCATATGAAGCCTACCAGTGTACTTGCGCATCTCTGCAGGCCACTTGCACATTGTAATCACTGCAGTCACTGCTGATTCTTCCCCCTCCCAGATTTTCTTCGATTGGGCACAGCTGGTGAACCCAGAGGCGCCAGCATTGACTTCACGACCGCCATTCTGAATAATTGTTGTGTCTAACCTCCGAAATCGCAGAGCAGTTCATGCTATATCCGCAGCAGCCTGCCGGTATGCACCTGTTCCAGACTGTGGCACCACACCGCTGTTCTTCAACCCTGATCTGCTGCCATGGTGACCATCTGGTGCATCTCATGCTCCTCCTTGCCTCGTTCATGAAAGGGTACCACAGTGTTCAGCTTGCTGGCAGATCCCCTGGCAGATCTCCTTGCACCGATGTGGGATGCCCCTCCAGTCACTGACTTGAGGGCTGTCTTTGCTACCTTTTCACACCATCTCGGTACCCTGTCAGGACGAATAGCCAGAAGTATCATGCCTGAGACTGCTGAACCCAGTGATAGGAAAGCGACAGCCAGATCTGCACGGGAGATTGTGTACGTGTCTCCACGGGCTGCATTTCCAGGATGCTTCAGGTTGTACAAGTGTAGCAGGGTGCAGATGACCACAACAGTCTCTGCTGCTATACATGACTGGTACAGTGTACGGTTTACCCTGCATACAGCAGTGATGGTTGCAGACCTTGCATCACTCATGGGCCATGATTGATGGCACAGGATTGCAGAAAGTGAGAATGCGGAAGGCACCAACCTTTGAGCTTTCTTGGAGAGAGCTTCGGCTTCACCTCCAATCACAGCTATGGCTACCACAGAGATAAAATCCACAGTAGAGCAAATGCTGAAACCTATAATCAACCATGTCCAGGACCCACAGCGGCCGGGCTCTCCAAACCACCAGCAGCCATCCGCTTTCTGCAGCATGCTCCAACCTCTGAGCAGGTCGTGTGTAATTAGTCGTTACTGTCTACTCACAAGTGTCACTGTGTGTTTGCACATAGCACTCTCTTGGAAGTTCACAAGACAGAGGAGCGGTAAGTAGCATAGGTAAGCAGCGTTCCCAAGGTAACTATGCGTAGCATAGGTAAGTAGCATAGGTAAGTAGCATAGGTAAGTAGCATACCTGCGCCAGGAATATTGTAATCATCCCACAGTCTGTTGCTGCATCAATTAGCAGCAAGGCAGTGCTGAAGGCCCGAACCACAGGTTGCAGGATGCTAGTTCTGGGCACTTTAGGTCGCTCCCCTAGGATTATCCCTGACCCTAGGCAGATGACGCCTACGAACGCGGTAAGCCAATGCACAATAATGTAGTGGGGTCTGTTCTTGAAGGGCACTGAAGAGATGGGCCCAATATAACCAAAGTAGAGTTGCGGTATGGGTATGAGAAACGTTAGGGGTAGCAGGATGTGATACGCCTTTGTGTGCACGAAATCCAGCCCATATCTCCAGAATCCAATGCATAGAAACCACATGAAAGCCGCGTGGTTAATCATTGGGAGTGTTCCAGCATAGAAGGCAAAGGAGCCGTCCATGGGCATGCCAGTCGCAGCATACAACACCAGTGCTCCAGACAAACCACAGCTTACGAAACAGTGGATCATGGCAGTGTAAGGGTTGACATGCATCCTGCACCATCCATCCAATGCAGACTCCGTCATTCCAAAGCGCAGACACCATGCTCTACCCCGAGCCCTTGTGTGCCATGGATCCATGATTGGCAGAGGTGGAAACTCATTTTGAAGGGTTATATCCGTGTCCTCATTAGATGGCTGCTGTATGCCGCTGGGAACCTTCACTGTTTCTTGAATCTGAGATGGGTGTGGTTCCACTGCGATCATCGATCAAGTAGGGTGCAAGCAGCCTAGTCAAGTCTGACATCCGTAGTCAAGTAGAAGAGCGTACGTGTTGGGAGTTGGACATTGCAATTGCTGCGCTCGTTCTCCATGTTCAAACTGATGCTCGGTGGATACGGTTCGATTCGCGCTGATATCACATATACAGTGTACAGTGATAAGCGTCAAGAACCAAAATACCAACCAGGGAATGTCCTGGTTCGAAAAGTTTGAGATCTGTGTACACATGTAAACTTAGCCCATTCTCATTGATCTATCGAAGCAGCACCACAGTTTCATTCCTGAGTTGGACACAACTGTCTCAGAAAAGCGCTGTGCAGGTGGATGTATTTGATAGGTTCTGTATCTAATACGTTCTGTTCAGCACAGAGCATGTGAGTCATGATGTGAGTCATGGGGAAATGTTTTGGGTTGGGTACAAAAAGGCATGCACCCAAAACTACCCGTCCAGATAGCCAAAGCAACTAAAACAAAAGAACCACCACTTCACTCGAATGGCACAAGAGCACCATCACGAAAGTGTTTCCCAGCTCCCTTCCCAGCCAAACTGCGATAATAGTGACGAAACACAATGCCACGACCACGAGCCAGGGCACAACTCAGATACTGCCTACTG